>OY783232.1:29670789-29931427 GCA_963678685.1 Patella ulyssiponensis
GCAACTTTTAGTTGGATATTGAGTAAGTATTTGGTATATATAAATAAAAGATGAATGGCTATGTGAAAAGAAATAAGTCGATCGTGACTAGTGTCCATGGCGTACTAAGAAAATAAACGAAACAAAAAGAAAACGTGAATGGTTTTTGCTAGGGTAATTTCTAAACTTATTATTATAAGCTCGTGAGACAGGCCTATTCATGGTATGTAGACGATTCGGAAAGTAAAAGCTGTATGTTAGTATGTCCATTATTAATAATAAATTCTTTGAATTTGAACCATAATGCTTTTCACTATTTTACTAAATATACACAAATAGCACGAGAATCTTTATTGGACATAACAACACACTGGAATTATCTTTCTACAGATTACCATACCACTGTTCCTCTTGAAGTAGCTAAGTCTCTAACGCAATATCATCAAAAGTTTTCGACATTGAAAACACGAATTATGTGTCAATTTAAATCAACATTGGCGTTGTGGTCGTAACGGGAAAAGATGGGCTTCTGATATCCAATGTTTAAGACGAAATACCCATTTTACACACGAATCGTGTACCATAATGCGTTTCGGCGACATTTGTAATAAGGGGCTCGAAGAACGAGGTTAGACATATTGCACACGTCATGTCAAACGGTGGCGCTATGTTCTTATCTGGAGAGCATGCGCAATAAATGTAGAATGGAATAACCAGACGCTAGAGATTGCCATTCGATTGAGACTTCTGGCGTATTTTGCCGAACATAACTGATAACAGATTAAAAATTCCAGTACAAACAGGAATGATTGAATGTAAATCAGTTCATATACATTAATATTACATTATTATATGTGTTGCGATCCATTTGTGTTGATTTCTAGCTCCAGAGTATTAGCGATTTAGCTCCTTTAAATTCGTTTTAGAGCTGTATGCAGTTTCAAACAATACACATTTCGCTAATCATATAAAACAAATAGAAAGATACGTCGTGCGTTTCAGTTTAAAATGGCTGGACCTCTTTCATTTTGGTCGATTTCATTGTATTTTATTTGTAATTTGTTTTGTAGGACGACATACTAGAATGGTTCCACGACTGATGTCTTCTGTCTTACTCCGTTGAGAAAGTTTTGTGGTTGACACAAACGTTACTGGCCTAGAACTCCGTTAATTTAATAATAAAATAATTCCCATTGAAATAAAGATGAAACCTTACCACATTCATAAATTCGGTCAAATCCAACGGCTACGCGATGTTTCTGTCGTTTTTAAAATGGTCGCCAAACCAGAATTGGAACACATACGTGATTCAACATCACCTCCAAAATGTATTTGTAAGATAATTGCTTATTTCCATGCAAACTTTGATTATATGTTGCGAATGTTGCATTTACGGCTATTTTACTTGCGTAACATCTCGAACTGTGTATCAATGGTAGCTGGGCAAAAGACAAAATTGTTTCCACAGCCCACAGTCAATCCTATTTGCTATACAGAAAAGCTTTAATAAAGTTTGTGTTGTCCCTTTAGATTCGAATTATCCCTTACATATTTTGAGGGGCTTGCCTCGGATACTCTCACAGAAGAAGGATCGTTTCCATGGACAATTAAACATAAAGAATGAACCTGAATGGGATCATGGTGGTATAGCTATCCTAAATGCTATATTACTTAGACATAATAATAACAAACCCGGTGAATTATTGGTGAGACTATTAGCAAATATTGAATTAATTAAATGTCATTATGTAGAGTATTGGGTCTCTCGTACTATTTAAATACGATAATCGTTATTAATACTGTACTTAATATCACCCATAGCTAATATTATAGATCACTTTATGTTAGTTCAGTAAATATGTAGATATTGGGTGGATATTGACATACTTCTTGAATCTATGATGACCGTGAATTCTGTTCTGTGTTGATTCGTGATTGTTGAATATTTATTGTCTTGGTTACCATACAGTATAAATATTGAGGTGCCCTGAGCAGTGATACTTAGGTCATAGTCTGGGTGATACGATTACTTAGTGACAACGACGCATCGTAACACTAACAGTGAAAATTGTTGAGTTTCCGGTTTCCTTGCCTACCGCAGTTCCACAAGTTCAAAATAACTGTTATCTGAATCAATAGATTTGGGACATAATGATAACGTTTTTCGTACATGTATTAAACAATCATTTGTTTCCATCTCAATGGTAGGATTACACAATATTCTGTAATTATCTAACTCACGTTTGGGCGTATAATTTTTATATTGGCCTCTACTGATTTCCGTTAGCCATCTTTATGAGTCTTTAACGAAACAGATTGGATAGGGTGAAAAGGGGTGGCCGAATTGTGTAACGCACGCGCTTTAGATTATAAGATATGTCATTGAGTCAAGTGGCATGGTTTCGATTGCCCATGACAAGGAATGTTGTCGCCTGTCCAACCTCGTGGGTTTTTTTCTCGGTCCTCTGGTTTTCTAACGCTCTAACGCTCAAGCAAATTATTGACATAAAATTGAACCATTAGTCGCTTAATAAACTTGTTTGTGTCGAGTGGACGCTAAACCCCATTCTCTTCGGTATTTTATGTATGGATATGAATAACAAAAAAACAGTCTTTAAATACAAACAGTAGTTGTAATTATGCTTGCGTTGTCATTAATAGAGATAAGAGACAAGATGCAGATACAATAGAACAATGATAAGTGAGGACAATTTTAGGAGTCAGATGATTAGAACAACAACTCAAAGGCTTCCCATCATCACGAACAAGGAGGGTCTTTTCTAAAGGTTCAATTGGTATAATTATAGCGATAAAATAAGGATTGTCATTTAGGGTTTCCTGGATAATGAATACTAGAATCATCTCTTTAAATTGAGTTTAACGTGTAGAATATGTATTTGATGGGATTTTAAGGTGAATGTCGGGGGTGACAAGAGTACAAACACATGTATATTTTACACACCAGTGATTTTATCGATAAACTTGAGAAACCTACCGATTTATACTTATAAATATGCATATTGTTCGTACCTTTAGACTTTTTTATTACAAAGGAAAAATTCATTGCCATTCATTCATGGCGAATAGTGCAAAACCAGCTGTCTTTAAAGTATAACATGCTAGTATGAGTTTAATAATATCCAAAAAAATCCCTATTAATAGATCTCTATTTATTTTACACAAATAAAGTAATGATAATTCAGTCAATTCATTCTTCATGTAGAGGTTATTGTTATTCTCGGGTTAACAATCTTTCATCAAAGAGATTCATATTTTTTTGTTACAATTGGAAGTATTAGATTGATATTTCGGTTTCTTTGGATATTGATATGTCCTTAAAATAATCGAAACGAAATAAAAAGATAAACAATTCCAAGTAGTATAAAATTTTCATTGACGAAATATAGCAAATTCAATTCTATAAGAATCGAAAGCATTTTTTATAAATAAAATATAAACGAAAATAATATATTCTGAGTTTACCACTAGAAGAAATTGTAGCTATGGCAATAACATGTTTGAAACAAGTTAATAAAATGAAGAATCATGACCGACATCTGTTAATATTTAATTCGTTTATTGTCAGTAAAAGCAATAAAAGGTAATGGAAATATGATAAACGCCTAAAGGTATCGCTAAATGTACTGTGAAAAAATGAAAAAGATTAAACGCTTATGTATTAATTTAAATTCAGTGTATTTACCAATATTCCAAAATGTGGCTTGTGTGTTATTGCATTGTTTTTGTTTTTATGGTTTTTATTGTGTTTTTATAGCCTTTTTCTTTCCACACAATAAACAAGATAAGCCAATGTGATCTGCCGATTAAATTAATAATTCAATCATATGTATTATTAATGCAAAGGCCATTTTATCTATAGAGAGTTTATCCAAAGGGGGGCACGGTTGCTCGGTGAGTGTGACACTGGCCACCTAACCAGGAGGTATCCGAATCCATTAGGATATTCCTCTTGTCAGTGGGGTTTAACGTCCTACTGTTCTACTCCGACAGGGTTGAGAAGACGGGCGTACGCCTTACAGTGTGCTAATTTTGCCCGGCATCGGGCTACTGTTATATCAAATTCCAACAGCCAAGGTATCTTTTACGTGTACGCCAATGTATACACGGAACCTCGGTTTTTCGTCCCATCCGAACGACTAGACAGCTGTGAACACTCTCGACCAATCCAGGGATTGAACACGCGACCTCCAGGCTAGCGAGCCAGTGTCTTACCCACTTAGCCCCCGTGGCTCCCCCGGTGTTGTAGGACGAAGGATCTGAAAAGAATAAGCATCTATTTGTTCGGGTTGAACAACAATGAATGGAGAGCTTACGCTTGGACAGTTTACACAAATCATTATTCAGGTTGTAAAAAAATCTACTTAATCCGTCCTAGAAAACCAATATCGGCTTTTCGGAATAAATAGGTTAGGTTAGAAAGTTGAACCATTCCATCTACTATCAGAGGAATAGCATCAATTCCACAAAGTCTAATATAAGCACCCAACGTAATTAAGGGATTGTGAATAATAATAGAGTTAAATCCCTCTTATGGCACAAACTAATAATCACTTGTAAAAAAACATAGCGGTGTGTGTCACACCAGATGTTCCTCAACACCAGGATCACGATCAGCGATATAAGGGATCACTGATTGATATTGGTGACGATTTGTTGATTTAGTGGGTAACATATTGTAGAATTATTAATCATACTTAATTAAAATTAATTAATCCCCTTTGATAATTAAGCCATGCTCTATTGAGCTTTATGCTTTACTCTTGACATGGACAAGATATGTCTACCAATAATGTGATTAAATCCCGAATTATAAAATGGCGATAATCTATTCTTTGTTAGATTGTAATCACCACAATAATGGAAACTTTCACATTTTATGTCGATAAAGGTGTCACAATAGAATCTTCATTTCTCGCAAACTTTGACTGACAGGAAAACCTTTTCCATTCTGTAGCTACCTTGTCCATACTTACCTCTCAAATTACCTACTAAAGGGTGTTATGCACGATTCAGAATATGCTCATTTTTTCGGGTCACTCAATTCCATTTAGACGTTATTGGTTACCAGCATACCAGAGACAAATTTATTGACAACACACAGTCCTGCCCAAATCAAACACGCCTTTCCCGCACTTGGCATAAATTATGTTCATCGGCATAAATATGTAGGGATGGGGTTTTAAATGCACCTCTTGTAATATACAATGCGCGATAACTCCACCTCAAAATACAGACCCAGCAATCCAGCTCCCATCAGCAGGAACACCGCACAGAGAGCATAATCTTGTAAAATATATTGACAAAGACAGTACTTAACGAAGACACGCTCCATCTTGGTCTTTCTTTGGACGCCCTTCCTGTAGCTGAGTCTAGGGTGCATAGAAAATGCCAAGATGATCATGCTGAAAAAAGAGGTGTTACATTTCAGAGAGCTGTCAGCACCTTTCTCCCGAATATAGTCATCGTTGGCCTTGTTATAAAGAGTTAAGAGTTCTCGAATACGGTTGATTGGTTCATTTATGATATAATACAATAGGGGCATCGTCTTGGTCTTTCTCTCGACCCACTTCCTGTAGCTAAGCAAAACAGATCTTGAAGACGCCAAGATGGTCGTGCTAAAAGAAAAGGGTGCTACAATTATTGAGAGCTAAACCCACCCGAATATAGCCATCATGTGCCTGAACATAAAGAGTACTCGAATACGGTTGATTGGCTTACTTGTGATATAATAGGGGTCGGGTTTTTTGTACTAAGGACAGAAGTGAACAGCCGGTACTACCCCATTCTCTGATTGAACAATAGCGAACATTGAACCCAGAATTAAATGTCAAATGGCTACAGCATGGCTGCCTGCGGTTATAATTTGTTATATTATATGGCGGCAATGTTCTTTTATTCATGAGCGGTATGAGTACTGAATCAACAATTATTCCTAAATCGTACCCGAGGTGTCGCACATAGAATATAATAACTCAATCAGAATTATTTTTAGTAATACGGCGAATGTGTAAAATTACAATAATTCCTCATCATTTTTACTCTTACATATTTCACGACTTTCTTTTATAATTTATATGTGTTTTTTTTTTATTTAGACGTGTTGGTTTTCCTGTGTTATTGCTTTTAATAAACAGACCACTGGGCGATGGACAAGAAACTGTGGCGAGCCCCCACTTACGTTCTTTTTTTGTATGTTTTTTGAAGTGATTGTTTTCCTGTGTTGTTTGGTGTTTTTTTTTATATAAATGAATCAATGAGTAATAATGTTACTGTATCCCGCTTCCTTAAACACTCGTGTTTGTTGTGATATTTGAATCTCATTCCTACTATCTGCGACTTGGTGTATTTTGTGTTTGTTTATTTTATTGAGGGGGGGGGGTATGGCAGTGTGAGAGATATTGTATTTACAACAAATGAATAGAAGTTCGGGGAACAGGCAAAATGCATATACCTGATCCCTGTTTCTTTGCCATGTTGTGTAACCTAACACATTCGAAAGTGCAACGCCATTTCCGGTTCATCTGTACGTAAAGTATAGAAAAAAATAGCCCCGTAATCTTTTTCCGGTACGTAAAACCTGATTAATAGACCTACTTAAAGATAGGAAGACACAAATTAAAGCCTCGAGTTATTCAGCCACTTCACAAATATGGATACAATAGACATTAAATTCAGGTTTGAATTTCATTTCGTTTATTTCTGACGTTGTACTACAATCTGAGTGAATGTCAGAACAAACTTAAATATATTGTTATTAGATTGTCGCCATGTAAAAGTTGCCGAGGCAATCTGAACAAACACGTGATTTCAATACATGACTACAAGCGATAACCATTACGTTACACTGAAAAAAATGTGAATAATTGTTACAATTCTGTAGCGAGAATGTCGGTTTGTTTCACTTACCACACTTTGGCAGGTAATAAATAGTGACAGCTTGGAAAATCCACAAAGGAATAAATTCTGAGAAACTGAAAATTGTGCGCAAAAGAACTTTTGTCTTTAGTTTTTTTTTTTCAGAAACCAGAAACAAAGCTCTAATCATTTCTGGTAATAGTTTGTAAGCGTATAGTATTTAATCCTTATAAGATTAACGTGTAGTATTGTTGTCAAATTTTAGACTCCGACAAGCGGATACCAGCAAGACACCACTAAGAACCAAGTTTTATCCTCGAGCGTCTATTTCAGTTACGTTCGTTTGAGTTTGAGAATAAATTCTTGCTGTAGATTGGTGTCGTTTACAGAAGCTTTATATGGAACTATGACATATTCCTTTAAATTTTGGATCAACCCCGCAGATCGATGTAAGATTAGCACTAATAACGATAGATTGCGCCCAGCCCCTGTATTTTTGAAGGGTCATATATATAGTAAATATTAGAATCCAGGTCGTAAGTATAGTCCAGCAGCAAGCCACACAAGAGATCTAGATGAATATATTTTGGTGTGACAAAGAGTTAAGACTCCCGTGAGACTAAAACATGTCGTTGTTGCTAAAGGCCTTACGTCCTCTTAGAGCATGGGTGATATCGCAGATAAGTCTTTTCTAAGATACTTGCCGGACTAACACATTTTATACCAGGGTTTATACTTATAAGTATGTGTTACATAAAGAACAAAGAGTAAGTGCCGGACCCTTGTATAACCCTTACAAATTAACAATTAAGAGGTCAGGAAGTTGTGGAGGTCATGGGGTGTAATGCTCTACAGTTTTGATCCCCTGCCGATATATAGACACAACCCCATCAAAAGATGAAAGCCAAGGCTATCAATTGGACTCAATTGGAGATTACCTTATCGCTATTTAAGGTGAGTTACCCCCGGGCTCAAGTATCCTTTCTTTAATCTCCCAATCACCAATTTATTTTTATCTATAGGTCTATAAATAAAAAAATTGAAACATCTTGGTATATTTTATGAGATACAGTCTGTAGTAAAGTAATGAATGGTCCCAAGAGTAATTTTAGAAGTATTTAACCTCATTGACACTAATTCCCCTCCAGCCATGTGAATTTAAACCTCTTTAAGGCATGTCAGTTTGTATCTTGATATATAGATACCTCTAAAAATAGAAATACCAATATTTATAGTTTTAAGCCTTTAGCTGAACACGGAATACAATATTCTTTATGAGTTTTTGTAGCTCACATTTCACATTAGTAAACTATATTCTGTAATACAAACTGAGGTTGTTTGATAGCATCCGATATTATACTCAATTATTAAGACTTGCAATAAATGCATCAATATAGTTAGATATACGGACAGCTATTTATAGAAGTTGTTTTGTAATGCTTCGTGATTTGAGTCGAGATGAAGCCAATAAAAGAGCAAATAACTTGAGCAAAATATATTAAAAGGAAATGGTGTTGGGGGGGGGGGGGTGACTCCTTATATGACATCGAAAAGTTAGTGTATAATTCTCATTTATACACGACAAACGTTGTTACAACTTTCGTCCTTGGACTTCGTTAAATCATTAATTGTCATGAATTTGTTCACAAGCCCATTATCGCGTATAGTTATTTCACGAAACCACAAAAATGTACAAAATGTATTTGAACTTTCGACCATGATCTATGTATAATGAATATTAACAATATACTTATAATCAGCCCAAAGGCACTTAGTTTGGTTTTCTGTTTTCAAATGATTTATTTTCTGGGAAGAATGTCAGAATACCACAAAAATGTACCCAACCCGTTTGACCTCTCGTCCTTCAAAGCTATTGACTCCCACGCCTCCATCCCAGTTGGTTCAGTGTGTAAATAAAGGGTAGACTGGTGGTCATTGGAACTGCGTATTAGCACCAATGATCCCCATTCAATAGAAAGCCCCGATCCCAGATCAGCATTTTTTCAAGCAGTTCTTTTCTCACGGGTTAACATCTCTGTTTTATTCGCCTTTCCTTCTAACCAAATGTGGTACCTACACGATAGGCCTACATGGGGATCGGACAAGGAGAGCATCTGACTCCATGTTTCTTATACAATGTCTAATACGAACTGGCGAAAATAAAATTATTATCTACTCCGCCATAACCGACAATTCCTATTGTCATTCGTGGATAATTGTATCACTGTAAATAAGAAAAGTCATTTACGAGGATATGACGGACAATAAATTAACATGGATTGAAATATGAATACAAAACAATTAGTAAAGTGATTTTCCACCACACAACCGGGTTCACTCTATTTTATTATTTCTAAAATTAGCATCGGTATCTTCATGAAAATAACAGTAGTCATAGTAATTTTATTTAAATCGATCTATTTTCTGTTTCAGTTTCCGCCCCTCCTACCGGGTTCCGTGTCAAACGTTATCCTGTTTTTTAAAGTCTGAATACCAAGATACGTCCGTATCACCTTCATAGATCAAGGACAAAACAAGAGATTAAAACGTATTATTTGGTTATAAAAATCATCCTAGACATACGTCGGCTTTAACAAAAACATTTAAGACGGATAACGTACTTTTATATAATAAATACTTGACTGGTGACGCGCCTAAACAAGATCGCCAATGGTTGGCTGCATCACGACCGCCTAGTGTGAAAAAAATGTACGTATTTAAATCGTGTGAATTATCTCAGATCCTTCAGGTATTTTTGTATTAAGATTTTGTGTAAACAGAATAACAATACACTACAACGTTTTAAATAATATAGCGATGTCATGTATATAAATTCTTAATATAGTCTCGATCGTTACACTTTTTTACTCGGTCATCTGTTTAGTGCACTTATATTACGTATTTTAATTGACCTTCAAAACAACAAATCTATAAAACAATAATCATAAACACATTTTTTATTCCAAGGGGATATATTGTTTTACTACAAGTCATTCATAAGTTTAATTTATCTCTTTGAATCCTGATGACCAAGTCTACGGCTAGTCACGAATGTCGTATAACGGGTTTTGAAGAGAGCTCCCACGCGGTTTAGTGGGTGTGACGTCACCATGATAAGCGATATCACGTTGTTTGTGTTTGGTATAAAACATATTTATATATATATCCTTGTACTATATCCTATGGGGGTGTAACCTGGCTCAGATTTATTTCGTAAGAAAGACTCACAAAGAAAACAACGTCCTGCACTATTAGCCCTTTTCGTGAGGGGAGGTCGAAAGCCCCCATTGTTTTTGCGTCGGTTATATTGTTCGTTTTTTTTTTTCCCTTTCGCTTTTCTAGTTGGATTTACTTTTGAGCTAGAATTATTGTCATCTTTTGTTTTTCTATCGTTTCAGAAAACCGAAAATATGCATTTTATTTGTTTTCCTGGCTGTTTACCGAAAGTCTACAATTTCATTTTTTAAATTTTCTTTTTAAAAAAACCCCCAATAACACAGTTTCCTTTATATTGGCTCGTGGTTTAGGTTTCTATTTTTATAATCATGATTCGATTCAAACTTCCTAGTATTACCAAGTATTTGTTATTGCCAAATACATTGAAGTACACACAATGTCCCATGATTAAAATGGTGCTTTATGAAATCATAATATAAACAGTGACTTGGCATAATAAATCTATTTATAGTAAATTCACGCAGTGGTAATCGAGCGTTCTGGACACTGGACCCTCGACTAGAAGATTCAAAGCAAGACCAATTTGAAAGAGCCCTTAACAGTTGGAACGGATTGCATAGATAACCAAACACTGTATCAAATATATCCAAGTAATTGTATTGACGAGACTGAAAACTCCATTTCATTATTCTCTATATAGACAGAAAACCGCATTTCATTGTTCTCTATAGCCGGCTGTTATGCAAATGCATATTTTTCTCAAAGGACCGAAAGTAGTCCCATTGAAATATCCTAAATGACAAATCATATCCCAATGATAAAAATAGCTTTAAGTCACGTAAGCACATATACAAATCGCGATTTTCTAAACAACCTCGAAAATATGAGAGAGAGCGAGGGGGAGAGAGAGTGTGGGTCCGAACCGAGGATCTGGTTAGTCGGAATACCCTACACCCTGTCGCGTATAACGCAGAATTCGAAAGCATATTACATCATCCCCTCCCCCCTTCCTAATAAGACAGCCAGCGACTGAAACGATACCAAACGCACACCTCTTGCCCCCACGACACCCAGAGTTAGAAGCACCACAACACATAACACACCTCCCTTAGAGTCAGACATTCAGAGATCGAAACCATACCACACCCTTTTCTTCTCCTCAAACATACAGAGAAAATGGAAGCGCATTAACTTCCGGATTCCACACGATAGAGAATGTGATATTCATTAAGTAAAACGTCCAGAGATCAAGTAGCAGAACTTAATTCGGGGTTCTTCCGTTTAATTCATCATATCCGGTTAATGACCTCAGATCCTTAGCATTATTATCGTAAACAATATTTTTTTCAAAATATAGTTCCAAACTGTACGTTTTTTGTACAAGGACATTTGAGGGTATGACGTATTATAATTTCGAAAACAATTTCTGAAAATAAATGAGGATGTTTTCTTCTTTATACAGCATTTGTTGAAATGCGTTCTACACTGTTTTCTACGAGAAATATCAAGTAAAATAGATGTACAAGGTAAACAACAATACATGTTAAGGCAAATAATTAGTTGGTCTCAATGAGTTTGTGTGACAGTAAATTACACGATTAAAAGAAATCAAATTTTGGATAGATATCATTAATAGTAGTGGCACCATGATTCTCCACAGGGTGCGAGACGGAGAAGCCATTTGAAGTAAGTTCTGGACAAGGAACACAATTAATAGGGGAAATTGGCTCTTGCTGCTTGGATATGTCTAGTTTAAATTACATGAGAGAGAGAGAGAGAGAGAGAGAGAGAGAGAGAGGGGGGGGGTCATTCCGGGACTAATGTAATATGGTTCAACTGCATTGCCTTAATTCGCTTGCGCGTGGTGGTCTTTAGCAGTGGGAGGAAGGAGAAAACCCACGAGATTGGACAGGCGACCCTGCTCCTGTTGCGGAGAATCGAACCACGCTACTAGACTCAACGCGCTTTGCTCAATGGCAGACCGGATTAACCATTCGCCCCCACCCACCCCCGCCATTAAATTCCGAATTGATGTTAGAAGATTTACACACAGCATCCTGTGTATAGACAGAAGAAAATAAAATTGAAACATATTTATTCTTGAAGTAATAAAATCCTGTAGGCAAAATATGTATTTTACGGATCTGATTCCCAGGTCATTGTAGTGAATGACTCGTTAGAACTTACTGAACTTCATGCATGACTGAATTGGTAGAGGTTATTACTACTCCGAGCTTGTCACGATTCAGGAATGTAAAAGACATTAAAAACAACTATGCCATCCCTTAACTCTCTTTTTTATTTCGTTTAAACATAGAAAATGGTTGAGGAGCCGGTTAAGCAAATATTACATATTTCCCATGTTACACATACTATATACAGGAAAGACCTATAACCTACATGCATGAAAAGATACGCTTATAATCTATAGGACATGTCGGGTCTTATCCCTATCTCAAGGAAATCATCATTTTGATCTGATAGCCATAAATTACTCTTTTCCGGGGAATGACTACGCAACGTGATATATCGAAATATATATATAGGTTTAAACGTAGGTCAAGTTCTGGGTCCCGGTAACTTTATAGGAAACGGTATGGGCGTTGTGTTAAGCGATCCTCAGCTAAGATTACGGGATACCTGGAGGAACTGCAAAACAAATTAAATGGGCATGTGGGCAACATGTATTGCTCGGTGGGTTCTGATTGAACTGTGTGTTGTGGTTCAGTGAATAATCTGCTGGCTCACTAGCCTATAACCAGGAGATCCGGGGTTCTATCATCAGGATTTTCCATCTGTTTTTCCCTTTTCAGTGCTGTAGGACCTGGCAAGGAACAGTGTTGGGTCGTCCGAATGGGACGAAAAACCGAGTTCCCATGTGCACGTCGGCGTGCACATAAAGGAACACTTGACTGCAGTTGGAATTCGAAATAAGAATAGACCGTAGCGACACTGTCCTGGTGAAATTCCCCTCATTGCCACTGCATAAAAGTAAGACGCTGAACTGTTTGATGAATGCAGAAAAATAAAATATTTAACATTTAGTTTCTTTTGTGCACTTATAAATAAAAAAAAATATATCTGCTTGAAGTATACAAACGCCCTTATATATGCTGTGCAAGCCTAAACATTTGAGGAAAGGGGTCTATTGTTATTTAAACAAAACAAGAAGGACAATGTGTAGAATGTATTCTATCAGTAATGATCTGTTACAACTTGTATCGTATCAAAGGTATAAGTAATTGTCTATAGTACACCATATATTAAGGTGACCTGTCTGATCACAACCCGAGTAACAGACACTCCCCATATATCTTGTTTTCTTAGAAACGATTTACAAGGGGCCTCCTAGGGCTTTAGACGTAATATTATCAACAAGGTATGTTAAGTAGTTCGGCCTTTTAGTAGGACGGTAAATCGGTTCACGACGGGCACTTCCCTTACAAACCGAATGAACCTCCATTTCAGGGCCCTTTGTTATTGGCTTGCCTTTTCAAACTTATGATACTGCGCGCCAGTTGTAAACGACTATTATGCGAAGTCTTCGGCTTTATTTTGCAATAATGCATATAGCTAAGCATAGCGTTATTTTAATCATGAATCAGTACGGTTGGATTATATGGATTATGTTATTGTTAATTTCTCGAACCTGCATATGATAGCCGTTAGTTTGATTTCTAGACTTCTGGAATTCTCTGACAATCGAAACTTCAACATTCAATACTTTATTACAAACATCACATTACATATTTAATATTGGCTCATATATTATCTTATGTTATTGTAGTTATTGAAAGTGTAATTAGATATGTAGCCATAAATAGCATCTTATTGCATCTTGAATAATTAATCTATGTTGACAAAGCTTCACTTTACACTGGATAGAACTTGTACAACCATATAGATATATACATGTATATAAATTTAAAAATCAACACAGTGAAACAAAGCAGCACGATCGGTTATCACTTTGTTCTGAGGTTGAACTATCGCAGAACATTACTTTACCTATAATACTATATTAATAATAGTATATTATGAAGTAAGTTCGAATGTTTCAGTGTTGATTGGGTTTATTTGCCCTAAATTCGCCACTTCGATATTATTATCATGAATTATTGTCGATTTTGGAAACGAGAAATGTGTATAGAAATAGCAGGATATTTGCCTTCTATTAAGCGTAGTTATATTGCCGTTCGGAAATCCCAATATAGAAACTTTGTTTATATCTGTCGTTAACGAAGTGTAAACTTCATTTAGGACCTTTGAAAATATTATTTGGGTTGTTTATCTTTTGATAATGTAAATCAATTTCTTTAAGTTCAATTCATTAGTTCATGCAATTCTTCTATTAGCTTCGCAGCCCCACCCAACATGGACAAACTGATCTTATCACTTTCTAAATATTGCAAACTCATGGCATTTTCACTGTTTGGATTATGTTTAAAAATAGGTTCGTTCAATATAGATTGAATTACATGTAAATCAACATTAGATTAAAATAGATGGGATTAAAGTAAGTAAAGGTATATAAGTTACCAGTTAGGACATATGAAAGGTATTAATAATCTATGTTTGGCTACCTAAGAAAGTATTTAGGTAAATGGAACATATATATCTCTTTATTTATTTTCCCCGTGACTCGTCTATTCATAGAAATATATGGCTCAATATCAGGTTATTGTACAAAGGTCTATATCATATACATATTATTACCTAGATTAAAAACTGGGAGCCGTGGTGACTCAGTGAAAAAGGCACATTAACCTGGAGAATGGGGGGGGGGGATTTTCTACAGTGCTCCCCTTCCAGTGGCGCGGGCGAGCAAAGAAACGGTGTCTAGTCGTTCGGATGGGGAAAACACACGGTCTCCTGTAACCCTCTTCATTACCCCCACAGTCCAAAACATGCACCATATGTTTTATGCACTAATAGGGCTAATAAAGACGAGCATAATTATGCCAAGCAGAAGTACTTTCTAATATTGAACTCTCCCAATACTGGCCGACCGATTGGTGGAATTTTGAAACGTGTTAGTTGACATAAAACTATTGTTCCGTTCAATTAAATTACCAATTAATAGTGCGCATAAGTAAAATGAACGAGATGTCGAAATCATAAACCTACTACCAGAAATAAAGAACTTTTGTGTATGCATTTATTTCCGTCGGTGGATTTAGATACAAAGCTATAAAAATCAATTAATATAGTTATTAAACTAATTCAGATAGTCAAAAATTGGGTCAATTAAAATTTAAATACCGTGAGTTCATCAAAATATAGATTTATGATCCTGTTTTAATGAATTAAAATATTTCAAGAAAGTTATTCAATAGATTACAAAATTTGTGGTTCTAGTGTTTTCAGTCACTTAAAATATATTTTCTTTGAAGTGAATTTGTGTTAATTTTGTAATTAAATCGTTAATAATTAGAATTTAAATATCGTTAATCAAAATAGATTTATTATTCTATTTTAAGAAACTGAAAAGGAATTAATCTCGGTATATAAACGTAAAACAGAATTTTGAATTGAATTGAAGAGTACTATAATTTTTATTAGGATGTCACAAGAACATAAACCTATATTACTAGTAGGAGCAAGGTTAAAAGCTTTACAAAATCAGGTCGTATTCGATTGGTATGGGTTAGACTCGGGATTCGTGTAAGGCAAAACATAACTTAGATAAAACCAAAGAACTGTACTCTACTACTACTGCTACTATTTCTATTACTACTACACTACTACTATTACTACTATAGTAGCAGCAGTATAGTAGCAGCAGATGCGGAGCATGAATGCAGGAGTAGTAGTAGTAAAAGCAGCGACATATTATACAGGAGTAGTTGCAGCAGCAGCAACAGCCAGCAGTAGTAGTAGTAGTAGTAACAGCAGTAGTAATGGTAGCAGTCTTATTCCAGTAGTATTAGTAGCCCAGTTTATTTTAAACAGATATTAGTTTTAATAAATGACTAAAACTTTTGACAGTAGTTCTTTGGTTTTCTTGAAGTTGAGTTTTGTCTAAATTTATACATACACTATATAATTACGTGTTGTCTTCGTCTATAAATACATTATACCGTTACATACATTGGCGGGCTTTTTCCTTCCTGGTTCCTGGTTCCTGGTTCCTAACTGTACTCAGTACAGATAGAAACAACACAATATAGGCGTATTTAGTCTACGTAAATATATTTTGTTTGTTATGTTCTATATATAGATACATGAGTAAACGTTACAAACAATAATAAAAATAATGGTTTCGTTACAATGACACTGGCAAACTCAATTCATACTTTGATAGACTGTCTGCACTTGAGAATCTGGAAGCATTTATCATGGAGTTTTGGTGTGCTGTGGAAGTCAGGTCTAATAACAATGCGGTCGTGAGTTCAGTCTAAGATCAACGTCACACACAGTGGGGTCTGTTGATTAGCAAATGTTTAGATTGCTCTCTCACTTTTAAGAGTCCTGCACACGAGCTAAACATTGACATATATATTGGCATTCGCATGTCAAAAATGGTGTAGATGTGACTCAACATATTGGCAATATAAACTAAAGCCCACTATTTACCCTAGTAAATAACTACCGCCGGTTTTGACAATAAATTGTGATTGATAGTATATTACATGTATATAATATTATATAGATGATGGGATGCGGTGGTCGATCCCGGTGTTGGTCGAGAAAGTTCATCTTCCGTGGGATACAACGTATAGTCGTTTGGATGGGACAAAAAGCCGAGGTCCCGTGTACACATTGGCGACTTGGCGTGCACGTTAAAGAACTTTTGCCGGGCAACAATTGCCTCGTTACACAATATATGGCGCACACCTGTCTTCATTAGCCTAGTCTGACCAGACTAGTAAGACGTTAAACCCAATTTTATTTCCCTGGATGAAACGTTTGTATAAAAGTCATCAGGTTACCCACGCCCACCTGGTCTGGCTTGATAATTGTAAGCAAGGCTGTGGACCAATGGTGTAAATTATGGTTAACAATTTCAAGTCTCTTGTGGAATGACTGGGCTCATATTTTATGTACCACTAATGATATGAAACTTACTTGCGGGTCATACTATATAGAACCAATGATTCCAGATTACAGAAACATTCTAATTGGGGGTGCTTTGCACGATTAATGCGAAAATGAATAAATCGATGTGTAATTTTATGCTCGCCAAATTATCAAGACCTACTTAATGTATGTTTATCACATGGGTTTGTTAAACTTCTTAAAACAAACAAAAAATTAATTTACGAAATGCCAAAACGAATAAATCGTAAGTAATTTTAGGCTCGACAAATTATCAAGATCTACTTTATGTATGTTTATCACATGGGTGATATGTTTATCACACGTTGAACTTCTTTTTTAAAAAAACCCCATTAATTTACGACTCGTAAATTGAAAATTCAAGCATCAAACTGTAGTGATGGCTTTGGAGATTTCTCATGACAATCTCATACTTGAGCTACATGAGTCTGGACTGCTATCCGTATATTATATATACAGTGTATTATTTCACCGAGAGATCTTGAAGTACGTTGTTTACGAATAACAGTTCAGACCCCTGTCCTATTCAAGTAAAATAAACAAAAAAAAAAATATATTTTATCATCCGCCAATTACATTTAATTCTTTAAGTGCATAATAATATACAATGTAATTAACTTGCGTTAATATTTTTGCTTTTTGGAGTAAAATTGTGTTACATGTTACACGTTTTACGAAAATACTAAAATATCCATGTCAAAATAATATTATTCATGATATGGACTCGGGTTTCAAAATATACATAAATGATTTCTTAGAATTACATTTTCGAGAAAATCCTTAAAGTCTTGCTAAAGGTTGTATACATTACCACAAATATCTTTACGTTTCGTATAAGCTAACCGATATAGTTTCCTGTTGTTGCCAAACAATAACAGATTAGACCTACTTTACTTCTTTTTCATTGGTTTAAACTTTAAATTTCTCACTTATAATAAACGACGTCATTTATGAAATACATCCGTGTTGGGGTGACACGGTGGAAGGGAGTGAAAAGCCAGCCCAATGGTGTAATGACACGCAGATACAATATTGTGAAGTGAGAAGATTAATTGATAAACAAGTTTATGATACGTGAATTGTCTGAATTATGTAGATAATATCATTCAGGATACGCGTGTTTTGTAATTATCAAATCCCTTATAAATGCACAGGAAAGGTCCGGTTTTTTCTATTAAAACTCCCAAGAACCCGACTACGATTTTCTGTCAATGCCCACGCACAACAGGGTTCATGCAAGTCTTCATTAGCCCAGGTTTCATTTCATTTTATGACTGGGTAATGGAGGCGGTCATACTCACTCGGCAAACCTCGGCAGATTGGGTACAATCTAGCTTGATGTAGGGTACCGGAATCTTTCGAGGTTCGCCGAGTGGGTCATAGTGGGCTATATGGGACATTTTGCCCGGGCAGCAGCACTATAGCCTACGGTTATATCGAATTCCAACTGCCAAGGGATATTTTGTACGTATGAAGTAATTTGGTGAATGTTTCAATATTATACATTTTTATTTATCTATGTTTGGATTATTTTAGCAAGAATGGCCAATCATTATACTATAGGAAATATTGGCTATCATGCTGTTAATGTGTTTTTCAAAAAATACAAATTCTAAATTTTGTACTGTGATTACTACAAGGAGAGGAATTAATATAAACCCTTACATTACTGACAATTCAATGCATATGCGTATAGACTTTAACATACATTATGGGAGATGAGATAAAGAGTTGGTAGTTCTCGCTATAACAGTTAAGATAGTGTAAGGTAATTTGCTGAAAACTTCAGTCAAATTGATCCACTATGAGCCGAGAACGAAGCCTAGCCTCGGTCATCATTACTAAAATCATTAAAATGAACAGTATAGTCTTGATTATCCACGTTTTAAATTTAATTATCAATGGCCGTTGAGCAGCATATAGGAATCTAATCCAGCCAAAATCGGAGGATAGCCTAGACATCGAGGGTTTATTAATTAATGTCTAATTGATAATTTAGATAACATTTCAGGCCTAAAGAAAGACTTGTAATAGGCAGATTAATGAATCTCATATCTGAATAAAACATCAAGTTTTTTATTCTGGGTTGTTCTTGAAAAAACAATGGTAGTCGTGGAACTTGATTCTACTTTTAATGTTTTGGGACATTCGCCGAACTATATAAAACTATTTCCATACATAGCACTTTTTTTAAAGTAATTTGATTGGATGGTATTAGACTGACTTGTGCTTTGCCAATCAAAATTGAAATATCAACTAAAATTTGGATTTTATCTTTTCGAGAAACAGGTTTCTAACATATGACGTAAACATCATCAACCAGCAGTCTGTGTTTACAATATATATAATAACTTATAAACGGATATTATTTAAATCCTCAAGGTCATCAGTACGTATTTGCGGTAATTGTGGAGTGGAATTATTAGTTATAAATGAACGTCGTTGAGATATGCGGATGTTTCCAGAATAAAGACAATGCGTATTCGGAATAGATAAAACGGACATGTCCGTCTCGCGTTCTCGCGTCTCTGCGATATCACCCAGGGTAGAAGCGGACTTAAAGCCTTAAGCAATAACAACGATTATTCGTTACGACAGCTTTTATAATATCTTAAAATATTATTTTTGTGTTTTTGTTGTTTCATTTCAGGAATTTATCTTATAAGCAAGCGCGATGTCATGAAAGTTAAAAGACATTATTCTAGACAGTAATTAACTAGGCAATTGTCTAACTTTGAAGAATAAATTATATAAGTTATTTTGAAAAAAAATAATGTGTCTTGTTAGTTTTTCTTTAGGCATTTAATCGCCTAACAAATTGTGGGAAGAGGGCAGGGCCAAGATGTTCCGTCTGCAGCGAGATTTAATTTGCCTTACATTACAAGAAAATACACAGCAGTAATTTATAATAACTATAGCTTTAGCTGAACCATTGTTCAAAATTTATGACCACTCTTACGTCTACGGACGGAATGGTAGTAACGCATGGGTGTTGACAGTAAGCTTCGTCACTATTTAACGTCACCGTCCCTGAAGTATTATAAAGAATTGTAATTGTTACGCCGAAAAAGTCCTTTCTTCAATGGTATCACGTGTCACACAAAGCTCGTAAATGACTAGCCAGGGGATTAAAAAGCATAAAGATGGTGACGGGGTGTCGACTTGAAGATGGACACTGATGGACAATGGCTAATACATCAATGACGTCTACAAAGTCACGATTTAGATAGTAAATTTTCATTGATGAAATGGGCTATTACGTCACAGGTGACAAAATGGGCCTAGTGATATAACAATCAAATAAGCTCATTGCCTTATCGTTAGATTAACCTCGCCCCTGGTGAACAAAAGAATGGAAAACAATAATAAAATAGCTGCTGGGAAATGAAGTGTGAAATTAATAACAAACCGATTGAACTACCAGTTGAATAAATAGGTAGCAACGTGAACATCGACTTAGCGTGGAGTCATTTCCAAGGTTAATGTAAACACCAATGCACAATAGAAAGTTTAACAATATAGGCCTACCATAACATTCCACACTTTTAATCACCGTAAAGACAAACCCAAACCGAACAAAACTAATCCCATTTTCACTCTCAAGATATTTGGATTAATTGCGCGCTATAGAGTAGATTAACATTCCATTAACACAAACAAAACGCCTAACCGTTAACGCGTTAACGGTGGTAACAAATTTCGTTGTTGATATGGGTTTTTGTTTTCATTTACTTGAACACTATATAATATATAATCAATCACACAAAACCATGTATAAATCGATATCAATTCGTTAATTAAAACTAAAATGTCAAATGAACACAGCCGATGCATTTTTTTTCTTCGGATCTATCATGTGTGCATATGCTGGAAATGGAATGGTGTTAAATTGTTGAACTTAGGTCTATTTGATCATTTGGAATCTGGTATAAGGCGTTACGAATATTAGGATTACGCTTAAAAGGAGACGAGATGTGGTTTAACGCAATACGTTTTTGCACCAACTATATTTCATTTCAACTGTCAATATGCGCACGCCAATGTGTACTTGGGATTTAGTTTGTTGTACGTTCCGACGGCAAGGCATTCCCAAATTTCGTTCTTTTGGGAATGGATGCCCGTAAAGGTAACAGGCCCCGAATTCACAAAAGATTTTCAGACTCGAGTTAATAATTTACACCAAATTGTTTGCCTTATTTGAACTAAAATATAGCCCTTTAACAAAACTTATGTTGTTTTAATGTATCAAATGCATCAATAAGAAACTCTGTGCAAAATTTGGTGTTTCTGGATCAAAGATATTCTGTTTGTGAACTCGGGGCCAGAACAATTGGCCCAGACGTGACACATTCTGACTCAAGACGCAATGCATTGTAAAGTCCTCTCGTTGTTGCTTTATTTTTGTGTCTTTATTTTTTCGCTCGTTTAACTTTTTAACATTTGACTACTTTCTTAAATTGCCTCGACTTCCGATACTGTCGCCTGTCGATGGGTCTCGTGTTAAAAGCTCAAACAAAAGGAAAACATTTCTCGCAAACGATGACCTGAAACATTTAATTTAATAATCATTTAAGCGTAGGTCTAATAACCTTGACTTAGTCCACGTGATAGCTAGCTGTCTGCGTGCTACGTCATCCAAATGAAATACAAATTACAATGAAACACAACCGAGCGGGACTGAACGATTTATGATTCCCACGCGATATGTATTAACGTAAGGCCTATCTAATAATAAGTATAGAACCCTATACAAGAATTAGACGAATGACAAATATGTTAATCTTATGACTTTGACTGGTCATCATATCGTTGACTCAAATATCTTTGCCAATAGGCCAAGTAAAATCTGTTATCTCGTACCATCCTGGTTAGTACAGGGTAACGTGGGGTCTGTTTGTTTAGATTACAATTTACATTATATAAAATCCTCGTGTGTTGCACCCCCTGACCCCATGCACCGGGAACAGATTGGACAGAACCCCACCCCACCGAACATTACTAACTATACAAATAATTACTCAAGGAAAGTCCAGAAATTCCCAAATGATGCGAATGTTCAAGAAACCGGTATGATTATAATGAATATTATCCGTATGTTTCGGTGTTTGGACAGAGGGGGAGAGAGAGAGGGGGGGAGACTAACATTGCGCGTAGGCCCCTTTACAGTGGAAGGAAACCGGAGTGCCTGGAGAAAACCCACGAGATTGGACAGCCGATCTTACTCATTGTCACGTACTGTATATAGGCCTACAACCGGTGAATCTCGGTTTTTATAGACTGTGATGAGATGGGATTTTTTTTATTTGAGGGGGGGGGGCAAATATCAGAGTTTTAAATACTTATTATAGGCTATAAACTGACAATCTGCGGTGATTTAATTTCAACGAAGACACCCTCTATTACTTAATTGATATTCCATTTAAAGGTATATTTATTTATTCATAAAAGTACCGATGAAAGTACAAAATGGGCATTTACATCAGAGCATAGGCCTAGGCCTACCTGATATATATTCTTCTTTTTTGTAGAACTCGTTTATGTTTCGTGTTTACAAGATGTTTAGATTTTTTAAACTTTGCACTCATTGACATTAATGGTCCATTGTAAGTAATCGCACCTAAACACCAACAGAAAGTTATACATTGTTGTACAACGTATCCACCACGCCCATCAATACAGGTCATGGAGTATTTCAGCAGAATAGGAGTTGGACATAGATTGATATTTGTCACAATAATTTAAGCCTGATTAAAATAATGATCTTATTGTGCTTCGTTTCGTAAACTTTACTTGCTCGTAAATGACATCTTAGTAGCTAATTCTTTCGACATTTACAGGCATATCGTTAGTAGGTCAAATGTTTATCATTAAATATGAGGGAATATACAGACATGGAATATTGGATGTGGAATATCACGAACACCCAACTTTGTATAGCGGAGTAATCCAGTACTTAAACGTCAATTTGGTACGATGCGTATGCAGGTAGTTTATGCAGACAAGTATTTTGACAAGACTGTTGTATTCCCAAACCTTTCTTTGATAGATAACCCTTGATGGATGGGATATGTCGCATTCACTGGTCGTCTTGCAATTACACGCTGGTTCAAAATATTGTCTGGGTAGTTGTACCCACGATTAATATAGATGGGCTGTGAGGCTTTATGGGCAATCCTATTAGGGTGGTTCTTGCACATCAACACCACAGCGGCTTTTATGCTCATTTTCGGGTAACTCTATAACAGCCAAAACATTGCAGAAAGGGTCCCAATTCTTGATCTTGGATGAGGACTAAAATGCTTATCTATGCACAGTTCATATTTAGAATTAAAGACACAGCCAATTGCATCAAAATATATGTGCAGAAGGCTATTACAACTTTGATCACTGGTTTTTACATGCTGCCTTGCCACATAATGCATTAAATATTTGGCTTGTTCAATCTGATGACTTCGTCACTGCCCTCCTCCCCCACTCCAATCCCCACCCTTTACAGTATCAGGAAGTTGGTCACTGCCCTCCTCCCCCACTCCAATCCCCACCCTTTACAGTATCAGGAAGTTGAAAAACAAACAAAATAATATATTATTAAATTTTAATTTATTCTGATTCATTTGGATATAAAAATACATTTATATACAACACATTCACAAATAGGCTCATTTTCAGCCAAATAAATACACAAGCTTCTGTACAGCAACCATATTTTCACACACATTTCAAAAATTCAAATTCACATGTTCACAAAAAAAACGCAATGCAGACATTTTTCAATAACTTAAACTAGTGAGATATATAATATATGTACAAATGATAAATGATGCTCGTTGAATTGATAAAATGATATTTAATAAATTAATAGATAACCAAATGATACAATGTATTATAAGGAGTTATTCATTCCTCAAACGAGTTCATTGACTAAACATTAAACTCAAAAAGTCAATTCCATGACAAAAACTCTAAATACAATAACATACAAATGGTAACATTCCCGGCTTATCCAACACAAAAAACGATGAAACTACGTTTAACCTAGTAACAGTTCCACTGATACCCGTACACACACACAACTTATACATTTGAATAAATTACAATTGTTCATATTACAGTTTTACACATTTCTGAGATAAGTCAGACAATTGTTTTTTTTGCATTGATTGCTGCCTTTATAACGAGAACCAATTAATTTAATTAAATTGGTAGGAGGATTCTGGTGCTTAACCACATTGGAGCTGAGAAAAAGCGCTGGACGCGTTTTTGTCATATAATCCTTTGGAATTCACACAGAATGATTTGCATTGAAATGGCAGTGTTTTTCACTGACAAAACCAGTGAATTATTTAGTCTATATCACAATAATTGTTGTATTTTATCTTTCAAGATTTAACTTTTTCACTTTTAAAGTTTGATCTTGTCTGTGAATGGTGAACACATTATTTTGTTAAGCATCACATTGCACTGGTAAAATTGTTTTTATCACAAAGTCTTGATCTTTATTCCCTTTTAGACACTTTCTTGACTACCCATAGAGGCAGCATCTAACACTTTGTTATCAGAGGTATTAATCCTTTTGTCGTTTGTGATAGGAATGCCAGCTTGGAGCCATGGATGTTCTAATAACTGTTCAAGGGAGGGTCGATCTGAAGGTCGGATGGAAAGACACCAACGAATAAGATTTTTCACCTCTGAAAAAACAAATTGAAACCACATAAACAGAATGCACACTTTATAATAAAACAAATGCATTAATTAAAAGAGTTGTGAAATACTGAATAGAAATTGTCAATTTTATTATAATTCAATAAATCCCTGCTCTTCATAAAACTAAAATATTTTAAAAATCTATGCATACCTTGTGATAATCTGCCTTTAAAAGTTATTTCGGCTTTGATAATTTGTTCATCTTGTTCAAATGGAATATCTCCACACACCATATCAAATAGCAGAATACCCAAGGACCAAACTGTGGCTGACCTGCCATGATATCTGTGATATTTAACCCATTCCGGTGGACTATACACTCTTGTTCCTGAAAAATTCAAAGAAAATCAATATTTAAAAATAATTTTCTTATCCTATATCATATATTTATTTAATTACAAGCTTATATGTATTCAGGAAATGTCCATAGATAATAGACAAAATCGGGTGTAAATCTTCCTGGTTTGTTTGTTACCCTGTAATTAGATCTACCATTTGCAGGTCATATATTAAAAATTACAAAAATTCCCCCCAGAACTTGTATATAACCGTCACGCACTAGTAGGCCCCACAATATCAAAGAAATGACTTTTGCGAGTAATGTGTCCTATTTACCCTAGAGAAACTCAATGAAGCATATCGGTCGTGTAGTTGCTTTGTATAGAATGCGACCTTTTGATGTTCTCGAGATAAGAGACAATATATGACGGGTTTGACACAATTAATAATCACGCGCTGGTAAGGTTATGAAATCTAGCTTGGCCTACTGGTAGATCTATAATTTACGAAACCCGCTTTAGCAATTCATAACTCTTATCGATCCATAGATTATAAATATAACAAATTTTGTTTCACGCGGACTTCAGAGAAAACACAATACATTACAAATTGCATCACCGACAGCATCGTGAGCATAGGTCATAAATTAGACTTTACATGAAAAACCCTTTGCAGATCTATGCAGACGACCATTATATTGCTACGAACCAAATTAAACCAAAACGTTTTCAACTCCCTTTACTATCGAGTATTCTATAAATAGTTGACCTAATGCGGTCGCAGACATATCGTGTTGGAGGATAGTTTGAAATGTGATATTCTAAGCACCGCCACAGTACATTCAACCCGCCTTTGACTACGCTAGCCGCCATATATGTCCCACGTTCTGCCAATGTTATACAACCCCCATTCGCAAGTTTACAGCGAAGACAAATTTGTCAACATTTAACTAAATACACAAATTTGTAGAATCAAAACCAATAGAGTTAAAATCAGTTGTATAATCCGCACTCAAATAAAACGATAGCTGTTTGCCTAGTCGACATTTTTGGCAATACGCCAACCAACTTCCGATATTTAACATATTGACTTAGTCCCCCGCCTTACGGAATGTTGTAAGTTTTTTCTCCGCTGTTCGACACAAATTTGACTTCCTCGCTAATGTTTCAAACACAAAATCCCCTATCCTATCTCAAAAGTACTCGAACATTAATTATTCAAGACAAATCCCGATAACTTACCATCAAATTCAGAATACACAGTGTCTTTTAATATAGCTCCAGAACCAAAGTCTATTAATTTTAATTGTCCAGTTTTTAAGTCCACTAAAATATTTTCATCTTTAATGTCCCTATGAATTACTCCTGCTCTGTGAATGTTAATCACCATATGTAAAATTTGTCTAAAGAAGTCTCTGGCTGTATTTTCATCTAAAACACGTTTTTCTGTTATAAAATCAAATAAATCCTTCACTGGTTCTGGTCTGTCCATCACAATAATATAACTACCAGGCATTTCATAATAATCCAAAATTCTAACTACTCCAGGCACATGTTGAACTTTCTTCATTAAAAGTATTTCCATGGGTAAAGTTACTCCATTTAACTAGAAAAAAAGTGTAAATTTCATAAATATGAGAAATAATTGGAGTTAATTGTCTTGATTTAATATTATTAATATTAGATGGTATATTAAAAATTATTGCCAATATTAATTGTCTAATGATTTTCAACTACTAAGTAATAAATAATAAGAGATGCATACCTGTCCCCAATCACTGACTTTTTCTTTGGCTATGTGTTTTATGGCTACCTGAAAAATAAAAGACAAAACTTGAATTAAATACCAGATTTAAGATTAAAACGTTAGGTGTAACATTGAAGAAACTGTTTTCACAAAAACTTAAAAGGGTTTTCAAATGATGTACTTGAACTAGATAGATGTGTTTATTTTCTACCAATATTTGAACAGTTATCAAGTTTGTAAACTATACTTACTGGAAAGCTATCCCTTTTTCTAATACCAGCATAAACAGTGCCAAAACCTCCACTCCCTAAAACTTGGCCAACTGTATAAGATTTTTCAAAGGTATCTCTATCCTTGGCTGAAATTAGAAAGAAAAACATTTATAATATTTTTGCTATGCTGAAAACAAACACAAAACAGGGTCCGATCACAATACCAAATTATCCATGTTTTCCGAAAAGTTCGCCAATTTTAAGTTTTTAAGTTGATAATGTGGAGAATAAATCCATGAACGTCACATACCTTGTCTTTCTTTGACATTATCGTTGTGGAAATTATTTGCACAGGCGAATACGCCGTTAAATCCCATCTTTTTCCCCATCATTGTGTAACTACTAACACAGCGTAATGTGTATGGCAGTACATAAACAACAATCTAAGAGAACTGTATGTACGTCTTCCCCTGAAGCTCTACTGTTTTGATCTGAAAGTATGTGGCTACACAACAGTACTATGAACGTTGAACCCGTCAACGTATAATCTTTTCTTTCTAGGTCACAATTCATACGCGACAGACAGACCGCCCACTTTGGCAAGCCGCCAAGCGATGTTATTCAAGAAAGGTATATCCCATACAATTTTATGTTCATTTTAAATGAAATTAATTTTCTTACCACATTAGATGTGAATTGGTCAGAATTTAATATTTTTCAACCTATATAGTAAATTTGCCAAGTAAATAAAATTTACATACGAAGCAGACGTTGTACTATTTTTAGCGGATGGATTCAAATTTAACGTGTTGGCAAACGTCCAGGATATAAAGAATTCTGTGAATGCTCGCCTATTGACCAATAGAAAAAGCGCGCGAATATTTCTGAACCAATGAAATTATATTGGGTATTTAGTGCTACTTGTTTACACTTTAACGAATTGAAGAGAGGTGGGCAAAGAGTACACAACCTCCGTCACACATTATTTGGGAAATGCGTTCCGAATAATTCAAAATACTGGCCGTTTATTAGTCATTGTAAGTTTAAGAAAATTATATGAACAACAAATCTGTGTATTTTCTTTTAACGGAAAACCGTTTATTCATACTTTGAAATCAATCTTATTTTAACAATATATACCTATATTTTTATTTACAAAACAATGGAGACAGTTTCTCTTTCTGTTTCTGTTTAGCAGGCAAGTAAACAAACAAAAATAACAAATCAACCCAAGCAGTTATTTTCATATGAAGAAGATCGAATATCATGCACCGTGTGGCGGATTAACAAGAAAATCCTATTAATACTTAATAGATTGATCGGTAAAAATAGGCGGAGGCACGGAATGCGCGGCCGTATACAAAAGGTAAACAGAAAACGCGCGTTGTTAAGAGACGTAGGATTTTCAAACACGTGTTGCCAAAACTATTGCGAAATGTCAATAGATACACAAACATTGGATAATTGAAATTAAAATACTATTTATTTTACTATTAAATTTAATATTCAACGAATTCAGCAACCGTATTAGCTTTGTAACAGACTTAAAGAGAATATATCTAAATACGTATATCCTACAATTATTAAAATTATTCAATCTAAAACGTTTAAAAGGTAGATTAAAACTTGCGTAGATTATTTAAAGGCCCCTTTGATTATCCGAAAGAGTGTTTGCCCGACAGAAAGAAAAATCAATTTTACTTTTTCTTTTGTAATACTTATTCAACACTTTAGATGTAAATAAAGAATATCAAATAGAGAATAAGCTAAATCACTAATTTCGAGAATGTTTGATTCCAAACCCAGCTACCACACCCTTGTTGTAAGCCCACATGATCCATTTAGCTATAAGTCGTCGTAATATGGCATATAAAAAGTTAACGACTAGTAGGTTGACGCCTGTAATTAAATAAGAGTATGGCCACGTCTTTAATAAAGTCTAGTGATCAATAATAATACGACCATCATTGTAAACATTGACAGAGGAGTGGGTTTTTTTTTTTTATCAGTAAGTACCTACCCGACCCAAGCAGGCCAATTATCATTGGAAAAATGTAATTGATTGTCCTTCACGTACACTATTTTATTAATGTCATTCCAAAATGTTCCAGAATATCTATTTTTAGCCATATGTATATGTCATTGCTTTCCCAACCGGCAACGAATCAAGAATTTCGCAATAGTTCACGCCCATCAGAAAACGTATCTGAACAAAGGGAAATAACTCTACATAATCAAACCTCAATCCGGTTGAAGACCGCTCAGCTGTATACTTGGAGGTATTGCTACTGACGTAAACACGTTTATTCGGTTTTTATTCAGAATTTATCCGAACTAAATATCAATACTTAAAGAGAAAGCGTGCAGAAATACGTCGAAGCTTATAGTATAGTCTACTAATCCGTCACCGAGGAAGAAAATAATACGCATCGATAAAATGTAATAGAATTGTTTTCGGTGACATTTTAGGATAGAAGATATAAAATTTGTTCTTCAGATGTTTTGTAATATATCCATCAACAGACAGAAAAAAGCAAAACGTCCCTTTTTATGTAATATTTAACGTGAAATATCAGTTAATGCGCCAATATTTCTATCAAACAGTGCTCATGTGTTAATTATGCTTTCTACCATTAAAACAAAAAAGTGGACATAAAATATTTATGTTTTTAAAAAATAACAGACTAATAATCTTTTCATATAGTGCAGTTTGATACTGCTTTTGGACCCCCCACCACTCAAATCTGCTTATGCCACTGCGATTTTAAATTTCTTGCCTACACGGCCGAAATGACATAATAGTTTCCAAGCACACAGCAAAGATTATGAGTATGCTCATGGTATCTGCTAGATATGGTGGCAAAACTGACGGAAACTTTAAACACATTTTTGTTTAGATATTAAATTCACCATGACTGTGGATTATATTCTGTCTTTATATGTCGAGAACACAGCCGCGCAGCAAGGGGAATAACTACAAATAATTATCCCAAAACATTTCAGCAAACATGTAAATAATAAGATACAAGATTTGGAAAATACCGATTTTGTTGTCACGAGAAAATTCACTCTTTTGCATCATGTCCTTTAGTTCCTTTAGGAATTGTCTTTGAGCGGACAGTTCCAAAAAGGAACTACATGTCCTTCACCACGATTTTACAAAACACAACCCGTAAATCGGTCGTGTGCGTGTTTAACATAACTAAAAAGGGGGAAAATGCATTATTAATATTTAACCAATTCCGATGAAGGTATACGTGTCATTTCACAGTTTGCTAAATGTTATATAGTTTCCTACAAAAAAGCTCTATCAACACGATTTTACAAAATGACACCCGAAATTATGCCGTGTGCGGCTAACAAAACTGTGAAAATGAGAAATTAGTCGTCAATTCGTGTTAATATAATTTCTGTTACTTTGAAGTGTAACCAATAATTCAAATTAAGGAATATGTCACCTTGCAGTATTTCCGACATAATTGTCTATAAAATCACAAATGATACGTGGTACGAATTTTTTTTATATACTTGGATTATGCCAAAATACATATTCCTTAACATTCCAGATAACAAATCTTATTAAAGTCCCTTTTTAGCAATTCGATTTATATTTCGTAATTTAATATTTCATTGTTTTTTTCTATTATTTTGGTTATGAATACAATTTTCAAGATACATTTGGGGAGATTAGATGAAGAGCTGACAGCCCTCATTTTACATAATTGTTAAAAACAAGAAAATGCAAAGAGAATTTGCTGAAAATTTCAGTCAAATTGATCCGCTCTAAACCGAGAATTTAGGCCTAACCTCGACCATCATTACTAAAGTCGGTACGATAAAAAAAAAAAAAACAACATTTTGATTTAATCATCATTGAGCGTTGACCATCGGATTCGGATTGCAATCCAGTAAATATCAGAGGCTATAGCGATGACATTGGAAATGATTATGGTTTGGATAAGTTAATGTCTTAATAATAGATAACATTTCAGGCCGAAAGAAAAGTCTGCAGCAGCTGCAGGGAGATTTATCCCTTGCATATTGTAATGTTAAAATTTCAAAAATATAAAATGCTTATATCTTTTTCACTGAAATTTTAAATTGTGACAGGAAAATTAATATTGGTTAATTTCTCTGATGCAATTTTAGGCAACTTTCGGTTAATAACCATGCATTCACTCTTAAGTTGTTTTGTCCTGATTTGTGCACGCACAAACCCGCCATGAAAGCTTTAATATGGCTTGCATAGATAAAGTTTGTATTAAACCCTTCCCTCACCCCTAGCATGAATTAAGACATAATATAATTACTTGAAATTCGTTACAAAAGTGAACTTTGATAGATAAGACGTGTTTGACAGATGTTATTTAAAACTCAGCTGTCGTATACCGATAATCTGTCATAAATAGATAAACATCCAGTAGCTGTCAATAATCCCATCAAATTAACTGTCCGTCATAAATTGGATTAACAATATTTATTGTGGTCAAAAAAGGTATTAAGGTCTATTATAACAAGGTTGATAGATTATAGACGTTAATCGTCTTCGGGGCCATAAAGGTTATGTAATCAGAACTTTTGTGATTAGTCGAGGCAGAACCCTGCTCGACTTTCGAGGTGACAGAGTTTTGTTTATTGTTAATACTATTGTAAGGACACTTAACACTTTGATTTTTATAACCACGATGTTAATTCCATTAAATAGACTACTAAATATAGATAATCTTGTTACAATACGTGAGCCACTTTATGGTTGAGAGCCTATTAGATTCTTAATAATGTAAATAATGTAATTAAGATTAATTAAGATCCGTTTTGAATGGTTTGATTTTATTTATTTATTTTAAATGACCATTTTTCCTCGATAGGCAAAAACTTTAATATCGTTAAGAAAAACGAAGCGTGGTGGAATCCGAGAAAATATATTGACAGTGACTGACGCAGGATAATTGGCTCTTTGTTGAGGTTTTCTTCTGACAAAATTTTGATTTGCGCCGTATTGCGGTACTTATCTAGACCGAATATCATAACATCCAATTTCATCATAAGGTACTTTACTGCAACCGACAAAAATGTGATTTTTGGTGCGGTTGTAGAAATTAATAACCCACGGCGACCTTAGATTTACTGTGAAGCAGACAACACGAGCATACAGGGGTAAAATCGAAGTTCGTAACGTGTGTCAACACTCCCCATCCCACAACCGTCATTCGTGGGAGAAGATAAGCCTCTGGATGGCTGCTCGTGGAACTTCTTTCAGTATCAAAAAGGTTCTAGAAGTTTGGGCGTCTTCTCATAAGTGCACTATAAAATCTTTCGAATTCAATTTTTTTGTGTTTGATAGAATTGATCTTTGATGCTTTACTTGATCGTAAAAAAAATCCTCCACACTGGTGATCTGATATTGTTACATTAAAAATTGCAATATTAAAGTATCTCTGAAAAGAGATTTACAAACATCCAACTCATTACATGTTTCACATTTTTCCGATTTTATCTCGCTTTTCAGAGAGTGCCTCTTTAAAAAAGAAAATTTTGGCTCTTTTTGTTATTGGAAAGTTAAGACCTTAATAAATTATATCATTAAATAATATTCACAAACATATTAATATTATAGAGAAAGGGTCGTATGGCAGGTAAAACGCGACTGTCTGGTTACTCGGGTCTACAAGTGGCATGATGATCGGTACTACAATTAAAGGGAAATAAATCCTACAAGGCGCTCTTAAACTTTGAAGGAGAATAAGCTATTTGGTTGCTATGTAAATAATATAGCACCCTTTTCCCACAAGACGTCAATCGTTTACGTTTTGAGCTTAACTTTACAATATTGGTGTATATTTCAATGGAAGAACAAAATGGCGATGGAAAAGCAATATGTTATTCGCGAAACGCACACAAGAGCAATAACAGCCATTGGTTACAACCCGGTCCGCCGAGAAATATTGATGGGATGTGAAGATGGCTTAATAAAATGCTGGGAATCAGAAACTGGAAAATTATTATTGACTGCTCTTGAACATAAAGGATGGGTCACTGATTTTCTATATTGGTTAGAACCAAAACTGCTCTTCTCTTCAGCAAATGATGGATTTATTGTGGCATGGGGATCAGGTGGTGGGGTGTATGATAAAATTCATATAGGACTTCCTGTATACTGCATGGCAATCAATCCAAGACGGCACCAACTAGTGTGTGGAGTGAATGGTGGTATTCGGGTGTACATGCTTGATGAGGGAAAAGAATGCGGTCATGTGATTAATACGAAACCACTGTATATTGCCAGTGAACATACTGACATTGTTCGAAATATTATTTGTAACGAATCTAGAATATATTCTGCTGGTTACGATCAAAAAATGGTTATCTACGATTCTTCATATACAGGAGATAATAGTCTAGAACCTATTTTTATCAATCACCAAGCTCACGATGCAGGAATTTCATGTTTATTACTGGCTAGAGATAATGAAAATAACACTTGGATCTTAACTGGTTCCTTTGACAAGAGTGTCAAGATTTGGTCTGTTGATGGAAAATTTGTACATAAACTTGACAACTTTATATCAACTGTTTCTGGCATTTGTTACATTCCCAGGAACAAAATAGTATGGGTTGCAGGTGGAACTTCGTATGCTAGCTTGTTTGATCCAAAATCAGGAGACAATGTTTCAGATTTTATCGGAACTTTCCAAAACCAAGAAGAAGAAAAATATCATCTACAGATACTGAAATTTTTTCCAGAGTTAAACCAATGTGTTGCCACAACAAGTAGACGACATTTAATTGTGTGGAAGTATAACTCCTCAGGGTGTATAACGGCTTTAAAATGTAAGGCACCATTAGAGAGTCTTTGTTACACAAAAAAAGTTCCATTGCTGATATTTAGTGGTGATAGTGAGGGGGCCATCATAAAATGGGAGAGAATGCAATCAAACCATTTTATGTACAGTAAAGAGACATTTCAATTGAGTGACTCAATACTGAAGAAAAAGAGAAACGGTAGTGCCATATCATCCAGAAATTCAAAGAATGAGAATGAACGAGTATCAACACCAGGTTCAATTGCAAGTGAACAAAATCAGTACAATCAGTCCAAAGAAAAAGTCATAACCAGTCACTATGCATTTAATAAGTCCAATATACCACCCTTGTCTTCCCATAAGCACCCTAATACTACAATTCTTAAAATATTATTTATTGAAAGACTAGACTACATATTAGCAGCATCAGAAGATAGTAATATTTATGTATGGGGGTTTGATGAAGCAGCAGTCCTCGTTCTGAAAAACATGAAACCACAGGATATTGACAATCTAGTTCATCGTTACTCTGTGTTGTTAGACATTGATTCTGAAATTCATCCTAAAAATCAAATTTCTAAAGAAACAAGTGATTCTGTGACAAATCGTGTGGCCGGGTTTATCTGTAAAGCTGTGTTTTCGGAACATATGAGCTGTGTAACTAGTATGGTGTGTGTTGGTAGGGATCACGGACAAAAGGGCACTTATGTTGTCAGTGCTGGTTGGGATCGAAGAATATGTATCTGGGACTTAGAAACAAATCAGCTTCACGATACATTTCGCAACACCCAAAAGTCTTTTGAAAATCTTGAATTGGCTTCTGATGGCATTATTCTCGATTTGACATATTCGCCAAAAACCAATGAAATCGCTTACTCATCTAGTGATAAAATGGTGTACATTCGAAAATTCTCCACAAATGGCTCTAGAATGACCTTAGTAAACACGTTACAAGGTCATGAAGGGGAAGTAACTGTTGTGAAGTGGAATTCCATTCGTAATAAATGGGTGACCGGATCTGAAGATGGCACAGTAAGAATATGGAGTAGTGAAGGTTTTAATGAATGTGAGCAGATTTTATCAGTTCAAGGAGGGGTATGCTGTTTATGCATAGATAAAATACATGGCAGTATTATAGCAGGGATACAAAGCGTCATTAGAGTTTATGAACCAGAGTTTTACCGATTAGTGCAAACAAATATTGGCCATGGAGATGCTGTTCGTAGTATAATACACATTGCTGAACGAAGTCAGTACGTCTCCTCATCATGGGATAAGACAATCAGAGTGTGGAATGCTTGGAAATTACCAAATAGAAACAAAGCCGGAACAGGTAAACAAGGAATTATCTTGGAGACTGTTACCGAAGATCTAGATCGTGAAGTGGAAGTGGAGAAAACAGACGAAGTTGTGGCAGAAGAAACACTTGTCATTGAATTAGAAGAAGAATAAATATCTATGTATGTTTTAGAAATCATCCAAGTTATAAAAAAAACAATTTCTAAGAACATTTTTATATTTAATCTTTCTATATAGTGGCCAAATACATATGGTGCATAGTATTACTGTATTCATAAATAATATTTTAGGAGTGCTAAACAAACCTATTGAAAAAAAATGTATATACTATAAAATGTATGAAAGATTAAATACGGACTGAAAAATAAAAAAAACCAAAACCAATTTTTACAATATGCTAGAAATACCCAATTTCATTTCCGAATTGGGCATTATTTATACAAATATTATGTAAGTTAGGATTATTTATTACTTCTCTAGTCTATTATAATTTAGAAATAGTTTTATGTAGATATCAAATTACATGTACTGTGATATTAGTAATTTTTTTTAAAGAATACCTGTATTTATATATATATATTTATAATAAAGTTAAGTTTAGTAGTCAATCTTAATTTATTAATTGAATTATTATACCAGTGGTCTTCTACATTTAATGGCTATCAGTAGGAGGTTTAAGACAGTTAAATATGTTTAAAATTTCCCCCTCACTTATCTTGATTCATGGACCTCTCAATTACATAAATAGGAAGCAACAATTACCTCCACGGCTCCAATGGAGCCAAACATTATTTGAATACGGGTGATCTGAACAGCATTCATAATTCTATAGTCTGACCACCATGGGTTGCAAATCTTAAACAGGCATTATGCAAGAGCTAATTGTACCCATTGTAGGCAGGCGCGGATCCAGAGGGGGGGTCCAGGGGGTCCGGCCCCCCCCCCTGCTCAGGCTTGAAAATTTTTTATGCGATTTTATTGGCGATTTTTAGACCTGTAATTTTGGAATTTACCTTCCGGAAATACGTCAGAATGCACCAAATTGAATCTAATTTTTCTGGGGGAGGCCCCCCAAACCTCCCGTTAATTGGTTGGGCGCCTTCGGCGCTGGGCTACGCCCACCACAATTATCAAACCTAGACCCCCCCCTGCAAAAAATCCTGGATCCGCGCCTGGTAGGTCTTTCTTTATGCCTTAAATGTTATATAATTAATAGACATTATTTAACTTAACAAGACTGTAACAAACTCAATGCCATCATCGTGTCTAGATTAACAAATTTAAAATTCAATCTGTGGTTGATGATATACCATAAAAATGGATAATCATGACTTTTCAATATTTTCCCTTTTCATTATGTATTTTGTAACTATGATAGCAAGAGCTGTCAGCTCTTATCTAATCTTACATAATGCCTCTTTCATTTGCCTTGTTGGACATCACCTTAAAAACACAAATCATACCCCCCTGATCAACAATAAATATGTATTCGCTTTCCATCAACATAACAGAAACGGCCATGACAGTTACAGTACCTCAATTTTGGGCATGGTTTGCATCACCAGAAAAGAAATTGAATTTCAGATTCTTTGTATCCAACGGGAATGGGGGATCACGTGGCTAAGTGGGTAAGGCACTGGCTCGCTAGCCTGGACGTTGGGTGTTCGATCCATGCATTGACCGAGAAAGTTCATCTCAATTTTCCAGCGTGGTTTCTCCTTGTCAGTGATGCAGAACAGAGGGTCTGACAAGGACAGCTGTCTAGTCATTTGGATGGGACAAAAAAACGACAGCCTGTGTACACGTAAAAGATCCCTTGGCAGTTGGAATTCAATAGAAGAGAAGGCCGTAGCACCGCTGCCTGGGCAAAATTTCCTTCAAAGCACACTGTATGGCGTATACCCGTCTTCCATTAGCCCAGGTTAGGTGCAGAAGAGTAGGACGTTAAACCCCATTTCATTTCATTTCCTTTTGGAACTGTCCGCTCAAAGACAATTCCTAAAGGAGCTAAGGACATGATGCAAAAGAACCCTTTCCATAATGCTGATGGGATCTTGTGTGCATATTGCTGGTTAAAATCTATGTACAATGTGATCAGGATTGAGATGATCAAAGTTAACAAATCAACTATCCAAACGTTTTTTGATAGGACGGACAGACAGGGCTGACGACAATCAAATCCCATGAATATGATAGTTTTATTGCCTTGAACTAAAAAAATGTCCAAGTTTGGCGATTGGTTAGGTCCCACACAAATTGGTTAGGTCCCTCAGTGAAAACTAAAACATACACATTTATAATCAATCTATAATTACCATATCGATTTGAATGAACCATTTTACTAAAAGTGTGTTTAAAAGCTTCCATTCTCTTGACAATAATACCAGCCTTAAAACTTTGGTGTGTTGTCGGGTATCAGCGGATAAGTTGAACGGATCCGAGGAAAATAAACTAAACATGATAGTCTACATCACACAAATTTTACTCAACTTTGATAACACGTGACTTCTTTTGCACATGCTTTCCATGCAACCACCCACGCCATTCACAACACAACTTCTTTGTGACAGATTGACCTTGTAACATTTTGCTTTGTCCACCAAATAATTTCCAGTTATGACAGTGCAGTGGATTAACCGGGCGGGGAGGGACATACCGGATTTAAATGAAGAGAGTCAATCCCTAAAATAAAAAAAACTTAGACAATCTCCATGATAAATTTCGTTCTGATGGAATCGGGATTTCCCGATATTACTCCCTTTGTTAGCAGTGCAAGCGTGGGGCCTATAAAGGGCAGTGTCTAGTCACTCGAATGGGATAAATAATCGAGGGCACGTGTACACATTGCCATGGACGTCAAATAATCAATGTCAATAAAGACGCTGTCCGAGCACAATTTTATTGCCCTCACATTGCTCCATTATTTGCCTAGTCCGTGCGTAAAAGCAGAACCGTAAACCGCCATTTCGTTTTATTTTATTTCAAAAATTGAACAATAGGGGCGAGAATGTTTGAAGTAATTAATAGAAACTGTTGCCTATTTTAAGACAATAAACATTTTACGTGTAGACGGGTAGAGTGGAAAAAAATGAATACATCTTTTTGGAAAAAGTAAATACCGGTGGGGTAGTTACTTTCGATTGCAAACATTTCAGTGCGGTAGCGAAACTTTACGTGATTATAAAACTACTTCACTTTATTTTACTCGAATACGACGACCTGACCTGACCTGCAACGCACAATTATTTTCTGGAATCCATCATTATTTGTTTCAATAATATTTTGGTTATCTAAATTGATTAAATGTTTAAAACTTACACTTATGCCCATATTTTCTAAAAAATGATAGATGGTTAGGTCCAATAACAAATTAGCTTATAGGTAGAGATAGCAGTTGTCTACGTTTTGCATTCCCAAAAGTCAGATTAGCTAATCTTATAGCATTTCTCTTCTTCAACGATTGTAATAAAAAAATCACTTTTAGAAGTTGATTATAAATTAGACATTCAAATCACTGATTTCATATAATCCGCGATTTAAAGTTTTTGTTATAACTGATGAAAGCTATAGGAACCCAGTTACAGAAAGTTAGGTCTAAATAATTTCTAGCCAACTTCAGATTTGGTCAAAGATCACGAGCCACAATCTCGTCAACAAGCATGTGCCCTGGCCCCGTTTACATCTCTCGACTTAATTGGCGAAATCTGCTTCTGGCTCTCATTTTTGAGGCTTTACAAAGGTGCGGGGTTGTAATTGAAAATGGAAAATTCTCTCGAGCTTGATAATTGCAAATATAGCCGTTCATGAGATATATTAATCACAATATACATTATTATATTTTAATAAAAAGATAAGCAGGTTATATTTGCAATTTTAAGCTTCAAAGACCTAGAATACGATTATTTGGTATGCTCAGCTTGGAGCCTGGCTGTTTTTCATTTCTGATACCTCTCTGTTGGTATGAATATTTTGTGAATACATCTATATGAAACTGAAACAAAAAATATAAAAAATTATTTTAATGCAACAGATGCTTACTTTTGTGTACCGTGTTTAAGTAGTTTATCTGTGTCTCGTGTGTTTCTGAAAGATCTGGCCAGTGCCACATATTAGAGAGACTGTATATTTGATAAATCTTTCAACCAAATTTTACGGTGAATGTGAATTTGTTGCTTTCGGGACACAATGAAAATGTCTTTTTCTATAAACACAGAATGCATCATAATGGCATATCCATGCACTGAATCTTTCCGGGACAATATTGGTGTCAGTCATTTTCACATATGTGATAGGACTGGTTAAACACATTCCAAATATAATTTTAACACAGAGATCATTGCTACGATAGAGGAATAATAAAGGATTCATGAATCGGAAGTGACGAACGCCAAAGGAAAACACGAGTAATCCCTCTATGTAACTGACTGAAGTGACGAGTGATAACAGATACATGGGCGAATTTCTGCACACTAATAATTCCTTCGAAGACAAAAAGTTGTTATATGGGACCGCAAGAGGATATCTGACGATTCAATAAAGTAATTAAGTGTCCGTACAATCCGTTGTTTTTATTCCTTCTATAGAGGAGACCGGGGCACACTGAACCATTTTGTTCACATCCATGTTTGTCCCCATTTCATATCAAATGTTTTATTGGAAGATTTCTTTACTTTATTGTATTGTTTGAAGACATATCATAGTTGCTATCGTGTATCAGATTCAATTAAATTAATCTTTAACTTATATTTTTTTAAAAACAAAACACACATTTTAATCCACTTTACCGTAATGGTTCAGTGTACCCCTCTTTACAAAATAGTCGGGACAGGTTTAACCAAATAATGGGGCACATTGAACGTTGGTAAAAATTCCATGTTAACATAGATCTCAATCCTAGTCACTTATTTCGTAGTGATCTAATGAATCTGCAAACAATCAGTGTATAGTTAAAAACAAATATCCACAGATTTGACATCCATGCAACGATCGAAACAAGCAGGAGTCTGGATTTCCTATGCTCCTACAAATCGCCGTAAAATGCACGTAAGTTGGCAGTTTGGTGGGATCAAATTCAACTTTTGTAGTGAATTAAACAAAAATTTGTCCAATATTCTGTCTAAATTCGGACAGCCTGATTTGCTGACGAGTGACTCTAGTCGGGTAGACCCACGAAGAAATGTGTCTAAGAAATTGTTTCACTTATGTATAGCCTTGGGTTTGTCTAATATTATTTATTTATATATACATGGCGGTTCAATGTACCCCGGTCTCCTCTACCTTATAAAAACATGGTAATGCACGGACTTTTAATCTGTTTTTCTTTCGTGTTCTCTTATCTATTGGCAGTCAATTCTTTTTATGAATTGTCAGATATCCTCTCACAGTGTCACACAACAACATTTAATCTTCGAAGGAATTATTAGTGAGCAGAAATTCGCCCATGTATCTGTTATCACAAGTCACTTCAATCAGTTATATAGAGGAACAACTCGTGTTTTCCTTTGGCGTTCGTCACTTCCGATTCATGAAACCTTTATTACTCCTCTATCGTAGCAATGATCTCTGTGTTAAAATTATATTTGGAATGTGTTTAATCAGTTCTATCACATATATGATAATGACTGACACCAATATTGTCTTTAAACTATGAGAGTTGGGTGGTCAAGTGGCATGGTTTCGATTCCCCGGTTATGGTTTTCTCCGGGTCCCCTTACTGCAAAAGAAAATAAAACTGAATCATAATGTAAGTCCCAGGATGGCCTAATTTGTTAAACCCCATTTCTCTCTCTTCCTTTAGATGAGTAATTTTTGGGGTCAAGGATTAAGTACTAGTCAACGTTCCAGAATATCACATTTTATGGTATTCTCAATGGTTTTGCTAATCAAAAGTTTATAACAATCTTAGTTTAAAATTTAGTCAGCTAAATCAAAGCAGTGTCTATCGCGCGAGCTTTTCCTTCTGGGCTCATCATTATTTGTTTCACCAGTTTTGTCCGGAAGTGAAATGATATCTTCCATTTTTTTCTCCATAACTAGGGTTTTCTGTGGGGTAATCATGTTAAATAAAAAGATATAATAATAACTAGGGTTTTCTGTGGGGTAATCATGTTAAATAAAAAGATATAATAATAATTTAGAGAGTTTAATTCCCAACTAAAGAAATAATATCTTCAGTACATCATAAAGCAATAGTTTATTTACATTCATTCAATCACAAAATAAAGGGGAAAAGAAAAACAAGAAATTATATATACAGACCAGCCAGGTAAACTTTTATCTAGTGCCTTTTAAAACAAGCTAATTTGGGCAATATTGAACAATGGACACAAGTTTTTGCAGAAACATGAACATATCTGAATATGCTGCTCTTATTGTCAGTATTCAAGGACAGCTGTTGGCTATTTCTTCTCCGACTTCAGTTTTATCTTATTTCAGAACTGATATATGTTTAGGACCAATTTCATAATTTGATCTTACCATAAAACCGATCTGATTCCACACTTTGTAATAAAATGGCAAACATAATAAATAATTTTTTGGGCCATATGTTTATGTCATAAATAATTATTAAAACTTGTAAACAATTTGCCTTCAATCAACCTACTTTAATATTTAACAAATGATTTACCCAACAACTAACAACACAATATATAAAGAACAATAATAAATTTTCGTTAAGCAACCAATGTATGAGACCAGTATAAAACACCTTGATTGATTGCTGTTTGTAACTCTAATCATTTAAAATCAGGTTATTTTTTTCAATATTATATATCTGATGTTTGGAAATTGAGGAATATTTATCAAATAGGGATGTTCTTCGACTCAATTGATAGATATAAGGACCAAGTAACAAATTTTCAATGGTATCCCCACTGTATTTTTAATGGTGAAATAAAAACTGTGCAGCAAACAAACAATATTGTGACTTTATCCAGACCATATATCTACAAACAATTAACACAATATCAAAACAATAAATTATACATGATGCATATTTTCTTGAGCCATATTATAATAAATGTTGATAAATATCAAGTTTAAATCCCCATAAAATTAAAGTCATCATTATGACTTGTATTGAATTTACAAATAAAGTCTTCCATTAATTTAATTCATAATGCTGACTTGCATCTGAATTTACCGTTACATAACCAGTTCATAATTTAAAGAATGTTTTGTAATATATATTTACCCTAGGCAACATGTTTCTCTCTGATATTGTGTTAATAATATATATATTTACATATGATGAATAGTACATGGTGCAAAATTATAATTTGTAAAAAAAACCTAAAATGTTTTGCTAAAGTATCTTTTTAGCCATATAAAGCACTATAAAAGAAATCACAATTTAAATCAATAATCAGTTAATTTTCATTGTTTACAATGGTGATGGTTTTTCTATATGCCATTACTCCAGAAGTTAAAGAAATCATGCATCTGACCAATCTTTCGAAAATCGTTTTTTTTTCAAAAATTTTAAGTCAATAAAATAATAAACTTAGCCTCTAGAGCATTCAATCTGAGCATAAAACAGAATTCCTGTGCAAAACCTGACTTTTTTTAATAGATTACAATAATTTAAAATTTTCCAGAAGTTGGGTAAAATGGGCAGTATCTGTATCGTGTATCAGGTTTATCAATGTCGATTCAAGAAAACGAAAACTGGCCAGTTACTCTTATTATAAAACAAATCAAATTATCAAAATTTTAATTTAAATTACAATTAGAAGAAATCACAGATGAAATATAATAGAAAATAATAATAATTACAAAAACTTGTCTCTTTAACTACAAAGACTGTACAAAGCATCAAATTACATTCATATCTTAGATTATTTTAATATGTATTATTGCCTACTAATGTTGTTCTATCCCTGCTTATGATAATTAAGCGTTACATATTTTAAAAAAAGTCGTTAATATTTGGATATATAAATAATGTTCTTCTGGAATTCTATATTATAGTTATCTGAAAAAATAAATATACATAAGTGTCTTATATTATAATGTTAACAATATACAGTATACATTAATGAAATGTTAATAGTTCCATATCCATCTCATACTTTTATTTTATCTTTACCAAAATACTTCACTAAACTTTTTTCCAAAATTTATATTCACTTTGAAGGAATTCAAAGAGTTAACTTTGAGTAACATTTATGGTACAGATAAAATGATAAAAAAAAGTTTTAAGCAAGATACAAATTGGTTTTGAATACTGCAGGCTCCCATTGGAGACTTTAAAAACTGTAAAGGAGTTAATAATAATGATTATGATGCTCAATTTTGGATTTCCATGTTAATATCTATACCAGCAGAGAAAGTCCATTAAGCCATTGAACTTTATGTAAAAAAAACAATTAAGAACAAATGTTTCCTTAATTAACATGTTATTAGTACCATTAAGAAGTGCATAGTTTATTATTGGCAATTACACAGACTCTGGTTATGGCGTTCAATCAGTTGATAGTTTCTTACTTTTCCATTTTAAGCAGTCAATTCCAAGCCAATCTTAGAAATAAGTAAAGGAAACATTACATTTCTATGAAACAACGAATTTTGATGTATCTAAATCATTATCTCAAAACTTTCACACACAAAGTATATAAAAGAAATATGTTTGTCTTAACATATTCACATAAAAAATATTACAATACTTTATAATTCAAAAGGCAATCTATGCATGGTAACATTATACACATAAATGCAGAATGCACGAAGTTGACACTTCAACTTCTGTGAAAGAAAGAAACACATCATCACTTGTATGTTGAAATAATATATCCTATAATATGCATATCACAAAAAAACAAAACAATTAGGTCACCAGATTGTCATTTAACACAGTAGAATGTTAAAACCCCATTTCATTTCATTGTACATTTAAATAAATTGACATATATGTAGAGGTCGAGATGGCAGTTTAAAAATTGCGTGAAAAAATGCAAGGCCTACAAAAATCTCCAAAAATGATTATCCAATAGGACTAACGAATTTAAAAAAACAACATTTATCTAACATTGATGTGTCTTCACATAAAAATCTAATGTTCTTTTAGTACACTACATGCAAAAAACAATAAGCATTTTGATCTCTTGCATTTTGTTCTGTGGAATTTGCATTAAAAACACATGACCTCTGCATATATGTACAATTTTTCTTCTTGCAAAAACCCTTTCATACTTTTTATTCAGTTTTAAGAAAATCAGAGGTCTATCTATCAAGGATCCAGTTATTAATTTCTTCATACAGTTTAATAAGAAACTGGTAGGAAATTTTTACATTTTAGAACTGTAAAATTGGTCGGTTGATGTTTTTGATTATCAATTTCATAGAAGAATCATTCTTAAAAATTAAATTGGAAAATGGGATTTTCCCAACTTGCTTGTCACATAAGCCGACAATTTTTATCATGTTCATTTATAAATACTACATTTTGGTTGAAGTTATACAAAAAAAATGATACAGAAACAGACCTCTGATATTCTAAATTTCAAGTTGAAGTATATATATTTATAGATATAAACTAGTTTAAGTTATACAATATTTGTATAGGTCAAGTTATCTTTTTATGACAGAACATGTAGTAAGAAAAGAGCTATATCTAAGCTCAGATTAAAATAACCTTTCCTTTATTAACAAACAATTTATATTAGTTTATAAAGATAAAAATTGCTTTTCAAAATTTGCATAGAAGTTTCTTTAGGAACAGTTTAATCAATCTTTTCAATCTTGTTATTAGTAACTATTTGACCAAGCTAAACATTCTTTTTATGGCATTTAATGCAGAAGTATTAATATTCATCAGTATTTAACAAAAGATAATTCATTTAATAATTCAATTGTTGACAACATCAACTGAATACTGTCATATACTATCAAGGTAGATATTGACTCAGTGATAATATTGATAATCACAATCATAATAAAATTGATGCTTATCAATAAAAACTTCAAACATGTTAGCTTCTTAGTTTTAAGATTGGTTTTAGCTCTCGTAAAATAAAAAGGCAATATTCTAATGTGTCCGTGAATAACCTTTTATGGGGAGATGCTGGTCGCAAACCATCAACATTAAAAAAAAAAATATGTTTACTGTCATATGTTTAAATGAAAATAAAAGAACTCAAAAATAGATTTCAGTCACAAGCCAAATTTATAATTTTAGAGAATAATTATTTCTCCTGTGGCTGTCATGATAAATGCACAAATACACTTTTAAGATATAAGGCTGAATTAAACTATGTCAAAGCAATTTGGAACGGCACCTCACCTCTTCAGTGTCCTGCGGTAAATGCCTAGATATAGCTCTTTGAAACATAGAATGGTATTAAAGTCTAAGTATTTTATCATTGTTAACTGGGAGAATCGGTAGGGGGGGTATAACTACTGCTACTTGTACTACATTCCCCACTGGAACCAGCAGCCTGGGGACTATTTTTATTTTTCTTTAAACTATCAAGGTATTCTTGTTGGGACTGTGCTATAACTTGTGTTAAAATGTCATTGTCATCATAATCCGATAACCCTGAAAAGATACAAACAATTATTTTGGTAAGTATACTTTTCATACATACCATTATCTAAATTTGATTCAAAGTTATTTAATAATTAAGAATCTGTTTTGATAATAGTCACAACGATCCAGGATATTGTCCATTCCACTTTCATAAAAAAACGTAACAATGTATTTTCACAATTTTTATTCTTTTATAAATAATACCTTTAAAGGTTTATTTCGTAAATATATGAATTTGATTTCAGGAACAACCCTGGCCTATTTAAAACTATTGTGAACGGCTAGAATGACACATGGATGACAACAATATATGACCACAAAAAAAAAAATATTTATGGATATGTGGAAATAGAAATCAAGTCTTAATACTACTTACCAAACATTGCAGGGGGTAGATTGTCCATTAGAGAAGAAGTTTCCTCGAATCCACCAACAGCTCCAATAGACATGGTAAAATCAGTAGGTATCAATTCTTTCTTCTCTTCGCTTGACGAACCTATAATTTTGTGTTATCTAACTTAAAATTATGCAGCTATACACTTAATGACCAATATCTTAAAATGTACTTTAAAGGACAATATTGGTGCCAGTCATTATCACATATGTGATAGAACTGATTAAACACTTTCCAAATATAATATTACCACAGAGATCATCGCTACCATAGAGGAGTAATAAAGTATTCATGAATCGGAAGTGACGAACGCCAAAGGAAAACATGAGTTATTCCTCTATATAACTAACTGAAGTGACTAGTGATAACAGATACATGGGTGAATATCTGCTCACTAATAATTCCCTCGAAGACCTAAAGTTGCTGTGTGACACTGTGAGAGAATATCTTAAAATTCATAAAAAGAATTGACTGCCACTACATAAGAGAACACGAAAAAAAAACCAGAAAAAAAGTTCGTGCATTACCATGTTTTTATAAGGTATAGGGGAGACCGGGGCACATTGAACCACCATGGATATATCCTTTATAAATAATACTATACAACCCAACGCTATACAGTGTTCAATGTGCCCCGGTCTCCCCTAAAAAACAAGGGGCTGTACGGAGTATTTCTATTTTTCCCGTGTTCTCTTATCTTATGACACTTAATTACTTTATTGAATCGTCAGATATGCTCTTGCGGTCCCATATAACAACTTTTTGTCTTCGAAGGAATTATTAGTGAGCAGAAATTCGGTCGTTTATCTGTCATCACTCGTCAATTCAGTCATTCACATAGAGAGATAACTCGTGTTTTCCTTTGGCGTTCGTCACTTCCGAATCATGAATCCTTTATTACTCCTCTATGGTAGCGATGATCTCTGTGTTAATAGTATATTTGGAAAGTGTTTAATCAGTTCTATCACATATGTGATAATGACTGGCACCAATATTGTCCTTTAAGATAAAATGTTAGTTATTCTATGAAGAAATATTTTATTCCGTAAGGGAGACAACTCTTCGATTTACCATTATTGTCTCCCCTTAGACCACAATTTTTGCGACTTGACAAATTTTTTTTAGAAAAGAGCAAAATTTTGTGAGTAACATGTTTCCTATCATGTGCCATGGCCTTACACATAACATTAGTTTCATAACAGCCTAGTACATTTGAATACATGCAAGCTTCAAAGGCAATAATATTTGACAGATCCTTGTTTGCCCTTGCAGTTTGTTTTAGGTGAGCAAATCAAACCAATGGGAGAAGAAGACAAAATTCATTTTGTTTGCAGTAAGAATCAACTTAAAACTGTGGGATTACCTTCTTGTCCAGTTGAGGGTGCTGTAGGTACATCCATCATCTCTACTCTGGTTGGACTGTTTTGGTTAGAATTATTACCTGAACGAAGTCTAGGAGAGCGATTTCTAGGTGGATCAGGTGAAGAAGTATTTTCAAAGGTACTGTGACTATAATCACTTGATGAACTGCATGTGGCACTCGCAGATCTCTAAAATAATCAGTGTATTTTTTAGCAAATCTTTTAAAAAATACTAATGCCGGGGTGGAATGACTACACCATATTCTTCTTTTTATAGCATCAATCATTCAGAATACTTATTTAGATTAATCGGAGCATAAAATCAACATTATTGAATTTAGTCAAGGTATTGATGCACTGAAACTATATCATTCTCCTTATCATCTTTGTCATGGCAGTGATGTAATGAAACTGTGTTTAGTTTCATCACTATAACTGAATTAGAATCAAAGTTATCGTGTTCACTTTAATGGCTTATCTTGATCATTTTAATGGCTTATCTCTGCTTAGCATAAGCAGAAAATGAACCCAGTCAAGACATTCACCCACTGACCCTCTACACTAAATATAAACATTTTAGCTCAGTTATAAGCAGATATATTGTGTCCTAAAGAGTATGACAATTAGATCCGTCAAATGATAACGCTCATCTGGTTGCTCTGTCCAGATCCAGGCAAAGAAACACCGACCCAGATAAGGTAAGATTGTCGCCTATTTATTCTTTAACTTTATCTTAACTTTAGTAATTGTGGATGATAGAGGGTGGCCACGACAATATAGGATACAAGTAAAAACAACATTTCAAATAAAACATTCTACTTTTCTGCACCAACTGGGTAAATGAAGACGGACTTATGCCATGTGGTGTGCTGAGGGAAATTTTCCCCAGACACACTACTGACGACCCCATTTTAATGTGGGCATATAGAAATAATATTGCTAGTTTATATTGTCATGCATTGTTCATAGCTGCTTGGCCTAAATTACAAAATACATCTATAAGAATATATTTAATTACAGTTCCCTGTCTTAGAGCTCTCTTCTCTTGTTCCTGTACCCATTGTAAATAAGATTCCCTGGCAACTTGTTCTTCTATTGTATCTTGTGTCAGCTCCCAGTCTGTTTCACGCATTTTATCTTCTAACATAGCCTGCCAAAATATATATCAAATATACAACATAGCCTACCAAAATCTAGATCAAATATATAACATTGTCTGCCAAAATATATATAGGGTGACTCACCATAAATAAATATCCTGACAATTATGCCACAATTATTATATATATACCAGGCCTTAAATCAGTTCCAACATTTATAGTCACTAAATAAACAATCATGTTGTACTTAATAAGCTATGACCATTTCACCATCTATAAATAATAGACTGAAAAATGGTTCTACCGACCATTCTACGTCTGATTGACAGGATAGGATAATCAAGACTACTTGTTTACGAAACATAATAGAAAGCTGGAACAAGAAATTGAATTTAGAAATATGCACGTTAGGCAACTCAACAATTGTTTTAAGAACCTTGTAAAAGTAAAATGAAACTACTGTTAGTATCATGTTCTTGCTTACGAACGTTATTCAGAGATATTATTTGTACTAAACCGAAAGATGTCGCTCCTAACGGTACAGTTATTGATAAAGCAATTTAAAAAATAAAACGAACGGAATTTCTAAAGCTGCTGTAATAACCAAGAAGCTTAATTTTACTGCTATTCAAAATCGTCAACAATAGATTACGGCTGTAATTGTTGATTAATTTGTAGAGAATTGCACGTGCCATGGCTATTTATAGTCGCACAGACTCCACCGCTAATCATTATCATAATGCTTGGAAGGCGAGAAAACAATTCGAGACACAGCCACTGAAACATCATATTCCTGAAGCAATGGCCCGAGAAATCTCTCTCTGGCCATTGCTGGAATAGCGTCTGTTTCTTGAACTTTTGCGGGAGTGTGTCTATTCTCCCCGTTCAATGAAAGCTATCACTTAAGTACAGCAACATGTCAGTCCTTCGTTTAATCGGAGTCTTCCCTAAAACTTTGGACAGTGATTTAAGGTATTAAAAACGGTGAAAGTATGTTCGTTTCCAAACAGTATTGTTTATAGTTCATTCAACTTGATAGCCTCGTTTGTCACACAATTAGTTTTACTGCAGTATTCTCCTATGCACGGGTTAATTAGGCATAATAAAAGCGTGAGCCATGACGTAACGTTATGTAAACATATTTGGTCCAATACTGGCACTTGTTTTAAAATGTAAAGCTTTTTCATGGTAGGTAGTGATTGGTTGGTAGTCGGACTACTGACCAATCAAAATTTAACACAACAATATCCACTCATAATAGCAGTGTGTAGTGAGATTACCTGTAATCAAACCAAACGCTGCGCGGGGTATGCTGAAGCATGCACATTAGCTGTGTTGAGTCCAGCTTTCTGCAGAGAAATTGTCAGTGCATGGGTCACCCAGATATATATTGATTATATAACATAGCATACCAAAATATATCTTGTATATATAATAACATAGCCTATCCCAAATATATAACATAGCCTGTCAAAACATACATTACAAACATAAGTCTACCAAAATATACATTACAAACATGTAACAGTCTCCCAAAATATACTTCAAACAAAACAATAACTTATTTACAGTAAGTAATGTTTTCAAGATGCATTGTGTAAAAATTAGATAAAGAGCTGCCATTCAAAGTAGATGACAAATGAATATTGAAAATTTCAGATATAATATTCTATATAAAGTGTTTGAGGTTTTGACAAAATGTAGCGTAGATAGTCAATTATCGTAGCAATGGTACTTGACAATCTACACTTAGTGTTGATTATCTATTTTATTGTTAAACACTTTAATAGCAGCGGCTTTCTAATCTACTTAAAATCAGGGACATCAGGGAGAATTGAAACAAAAAATAAACAACCTTTTCTATATGGTATTCTTCTGACTGCTTTTTAGCATCTTGCATTAAATTATTTTCAGCTAACTGAAAACAATATTGTGAAAATAAGAAAGACAAATAACTAATGTACTGATTAAGCCATATTAAAGTGTAAAATTGATCTTCATACTGCTTGTTGAATGAAGTTAAATGATGCTTTATCTCAAGAATATAAACACTGTGTTGTGTATACTTTTCAAACAAATTTGATAATAACTTTAGCCTCTAGAGCCTTTAAATGCGGAGAAAAGCTTTTATTGAACTCTGGTATCACCATTAGTTGACAAATAAGCTTTGTCCCTGATACAGAACAGACAATTTTAATGCAAAGATTTTAACTTTATGTAAACCTATGGAAAAGATGATATTGACGACTTACTCCTGGTTGGTAGCCTGGTAAACCAAGACCCACACCTATTGTTGCTTTATATGGATCTACTATAGAGTTATAGTGAGCATTACGATGATAACTGATTCTAATAGGCTCATTCTCTGAATAAGTTCCATCACCATGAAATATATTTATTGGTTCTGCAAAAACCAATCATGATTATAATAATATTATCATTCAAAAAGACAAGCATAATTTGATACATTATAACTAAGTAAATCATTGATAAAGTTATAAAATATAAACATGATAATGTAAGAAATAAAGAGATTCATTGATGCCGATAAAATATTTATTGAGGTATATTGTATTATCTCTGTCATCAAGATAATAAATGTACTGAATTTGAAAAATATCATTATTTGAATAACATTACACTCATCTATTTACTAAAATCCTAGCACTAACCTACTTTAAATAAGGCATGTTGCCATTGCATTGTAAAACTCCTTGTAAGACTGACAGTTAACTGATGGATTGACCGATTTGTCTCAAATAATGTATACAATTTTGAAAATCCATGATGTTACTTTGAAAATCTGACTGCTTACCAACTAAACCCTAACTACTGCTGAAAAAATGTAAATTAACTATAAAGTCAAAAATTGCGTCTGGGAACAGCATGATTCATGCACCTTTATAGTACCATAAGCTTAAACCTTACCTAAACTATATTGATAAACTTCAACTCTTCTATTAAACAATTCACTCATTGCTTGCATTTCTAGGTGGTTACCATGGCAATTATCATGCCGTTTACGATTTAGATATGTAAAAAAATCTTCTGTCACATATTGCGAGAAAAAATCACTATTTTTAGCCTGGAATAAAAAAAGAGGTTGTATCTTAAATTATGTGTTGATGTAGTAAAAATATACACCAAATTTCATCACTCACAAACAATTATCAAAATATCAAATTCCAACCAGTGCTCATCACTGCTTAACTGTAGTAGAAAATGTCAAATAGTCTTGATAAATCAAAAGGTTTATTTTACTGGAGAGTGAAGATGTAACAGACGGACAATTAAATTCAAAATTGTCTTCGACAATATAAATTGCAGGGTAAAAGATATGCATATTAGGGCGGTCCACTTTGCAAAAAAGTTTCGGAAATCGTTCCGGCTATGTTCCTTACGTTTCTATATAAGTCTAAGAGGAAGCATGCAACTTTCCAGAATTTTCCCACCCAAAATGTAGTTTTGCCGCCATTTTTTCAAAATGGCGGAAGAAAAAATGGCGGAATATTTACTAGAATCAGTATTTCAGTAATCCCGAGTGTACGCCACCCCATCGTGTGATATATCGTTTTATAGGTTTTGGGGGTCGCTGAGTTCAAATAAGCATTGAAAAATGTGTTAACACTAACTATAGTGTCGATAGGTGTAGATGACATGCTTATTTAGCATGATATTTTGTGTGAAATCTAGTGTAAAATGCTGCTGACAATCTTTTTTTCAGAACACTGGAACTAGATCATTTATTATGATTTTGAGTACCAAGGAAGAAGAAGATTACCTAGATCATCTTCTTCCCTGATACCACAAACAAACAAACTCTGTTCATGACCTTGTATGGGTTAGGGATATGAAACTCTTTCCGATACAGTGAGGTTTACTCCGATCAGAGTAAACCTATAAACGATATATCACACGATGGGGTGGTGTACACTCGGGATTACTGAAATACTGATTCTAGTAAATATTCCGCCATTTTGAAAAAATGGCGGCAAAACTACAGTTTGGGCGGGAAAATTCTGGAAAGTTACATGCTTCCTCTTAGACTTATATAGAAACGTAAGGAACATAGCCGGAATGATTTCCGAAACTTTTTTGCAAAGTGGACCGCCCTAATGCATATATATGAGTATTATGAACAGGAAAAATTATCGTCTCATCAGCTGATACAAATGTAGTAACCAACAATTTCTGTAAAAAACAACTAAAAGCAATGGCTGCCAATTTTTGTTTGGATTTATATAGGCTTTTGGGTACCTTTTAAAATATAGGTAAATACCGATGTGCGCCATTATCACCATTATCGACCAATATCTATGTTATAACAAAACCGATAATCTCCTCAACTCTAATTAGTATTAATAGTATTGTCACTACCGTACTTACGTGCTCAATATCAAGTTCTCGCAAATTACTGTAAAATATAATCCTGTCAAGATAAATTCATAACTACTTACTCCTTAATATTAATGACACGAATAATGTATAAAGAATAATTCTATAAATCTTACCATATAATCTATACAATGTTTTCTTACTACTCCATTCATTTCTTGATCACCATAAACCTGATCAGCTGAAACAAAAATTCAGTTCAAATAGAGCCATTTCCCATTATGAATATTGAAAACTTGTTCCTCGTACTTGAAGGAAACATCCAAGTCCAAGTTCATAATTTAACATAGTTATGCCTGACGATAAATATTTGCCCACAAGCAGTTTATTGATTAAAGACCACTTTCAAATTTTCAGAGACAGGGACAATAACTATGCATTAATTTGATCTGTAAATCTGAATTGCATGAGGGGTTTCTCCTTACGATTAGCAAACAAATCCCACAAAGTTTAAAAAGTAGGGTGCCCCACAAAGCAAAAATTTTCTCTATTAAAAGTTGTATACACCACAGAGAATCTGCAAACTTCAGTGACTAGTCCCAACTGTATTTCTGGCTAGTCACGCAGTGCGTGAATACTTAGTGGTATAGTCAATGATAGTGGTATAGTTAATGATGCTATGATGCTATAAATAGCCATTGCACATGGAATTTTCAACACATCAATCAACTATTAAAACCGTAAAAATTCATTGTTAACGATTCTGAATAACAATAATATTTCTGATTTGTTGTTAACACAGCTTTGGAACATAATGTTTGTTTTGTTTTGTTTTTTAATTTGCTATATTATGAACTACACCGTTGGGTGAGGCATCTTTTGGTTTAGTAAATTTAAAATGGCATACTAGTAGTATCTTTCGTTTTACCAGGTTCTCAAAACACTTGTTAAGCTGCCTAACATACACGCTTCTTATTTAGATTTATTGATCTAGCGTTGTGTGACATTTCGGAGAACTGTCGGTAAATGGTTAAAAGGGACTAATTTCAAATCTAGGGCAGATAATCTATTTTGCACTAAAAAAATGCCCGAATTTAATGGCAGCGCCTTGTCAACTTTTCCAGTCTAATTTTCTACTTATTTGAAATGCTAAGAACTTGTTAAATACAACACGATCATTTATTTAGGGACTACATGTAGTAATGTGATGTGGTAATTTAAGTTAAGACTTGTTATATATATATATACTTATTGTGGTATAATTGTTGATACATGTATATTGGGAGATATTTATTTTTGTGGGGAACCCCATAAAAAGAAAAATTGCGTTACCAAGTTTTTGGCTACATTGGTATTGGTAGTAACTTCGATAAAAGGCTTAAATGCAACTTTGAATATCAAAAGGGTGATACCAATATACCATAAAAAGACCAAAAATAGTTTCCTGTCAAATCACAATTCTAATTTTTGTGGAATTTCTATTGCTTCTGTCCCTATTCATTACATTATAATCCAAACATCTGAGGTCTAATAATTTTGTCACCAGAATTGGGTGTGCTTGATTTGTAGTCAGATTTCTACCCTAGATCTGATGAACGTGAAACATACATGTATGCTATCAAGGTGACTAAACCTTCCATGATGTCAGATGTCAATGGGATACTCTTGACAGTAGCAATTTATCTTGCAGATCAATGCGACCTAGTTAGCGGCTTATAATCCAATACATGTCATTGCAACAAAAATATTAATTTTATTGTAACAACAAGTATCTACTTATAATCCCTGTATTTCAACCTGTAAATGTTTTGCGGATAAACCGTTTGCATTTCTATTTAGGTCTCAATGCAACAATAAAATATGGTTTAATTTTATTTCAATATTTCGCTTGCGCGTGGGGATCTTTAGCAGTCGGAGATAACCGGAGGACCCGGAGAAAAAAAACACGAGGTTGGCCAGGCGACCCTACTCCTTGTCACGTACAACCGGGGATCTGAAACCATGATCGAGGATTGAAGTTTGGCAAAAGAAACACTTGGATTGTTAACAAGTCAGTTGTTTATTCTTGTTGCCATAAGCTAATACATATTTATAATAAAAGCTGGGTGCCCTTACAGATTTAAACCAATCACACACATATTCTAATGTAGGCTATGTTAAGATGGCTATACATGTACCTACATGTACTTTTGTGAAACTTCTTGGCTATAAATAGAAGTACATATGGTAATGTAAATATCTTACCAATAGAACGGAAAAGGCAAGCACCATCTTCTCCCATTTTTTTTATATTAAACCCTTTCTTTTCTTTTAAAGCTGCTTCAAACCATCTTTCAAGCTAAAAGGTGAAATACAACACAATTCTAACAAAGTTTACATACATGTAGCTAATCATAAATAATTTCACCTATTTATGAATAAGCTTATCAGACTTTTAATTTTATGATGTATCTGAATCACAAATTTTGCCAGTGCTGTTGATTCACAGATCCCTTTTCAATGCCATTCCCAATACCAGACGTATACATCAAAAATCTTTGTGCGACTGCAAGATGCTGGTTTGACGAAATTACAGTTGATCTGATCGATTAAAGGGCAGTAACAGCCACTTTAACAAGTACAGTAATGCCTTAAAGTTAAATGCCATGCAAAAAAGCCCTCCTGTTTCAAATTCGCATTAATTTTTGTGTACAGGTAGTTATGTTAGCTGGATGTTTTATGAAAGTGTTGCTTAGACTTATGGCTACAGTACCCTTCTTTAACTTTATTTGTGCTAATTGTGCAAGACAAAGAAGAAAGTATTTTGAAAAGATGTACCTTTCACTAGATGCAGGAAAACTATTGATTGACTGGTTTATTCTTTTTTATACAATATTTTAATACTACTAAATAATTCATACATTTTTATCATTTTTATCATTACACCCTCATATGACATTAATTGTACTTGTAAACTTAACACCATTTGCACATGGGAATAAACGTGATAATATAAATATACACTGAGAACAATATAAAAAGCCCACAGACTCTGGGGATGTGATTACAAATTCACAGGCCCTGTCGTCGTGGGGTCGCAAATATTATACTGGTATTGTCAATGACATCGTCAGAAACTCTTTGATTTCTGCAAAAATGCTAGGTGTACTATGTACAGCATTCAAGTACCGGTAAGAAAAAGATTTGTGATTGATTGTTAGAAGAAAAACTAAACTTAACACTTAAAGTAATGGTGCATGAATATCAGAGTGGGAGATACTCTGGTACCATTGTGTTGGCCAACTGAATTGGCCACAAATTTTCCTCTTTACTTTCAATCAAATTAAGCTTGCTCATTTCCAAGGGGTAACCCTATACCACCATATAGATATCTAGCTCATTTAGAGATGTCTTGTCAGGTCTAGTGAGGTGAATACCAGTGAGGTTACCTACCTCTTCTTCATTATCACTGCGTGGTGGTGGAGCTATGTATTCGTCGCCGCTGTTGTACCCAGAACATTCATTCTCTAATTCATTTGACGGCCCAGCACATGGACTGTGAGGCTGGGAAGGAGTTGAATGACCCCGATGTTTACGGTTAGTCCGATGAGGAGATGATCTGTGTCTCCTTTTGTTTATGTTGTGATTAGAAATAGAAGCCGTGCAAGTTTCATGGTTTGTTCCACCTGGGTCATGTGTTGGCAGTTCTTCACGAGGTGCATTTGGAAGCCATCTTGTAGGCGATGTTCTTCCTCGTGCTGGTTTGTCATGTCTGACTTCACTCGCAGTATTATGATGATAATGTGAGTGATTGTGACTGTGAGGGTGTTGGTGATTGTGACTGTGAGAATGTCCCCCTGCATGTTCAGATTTATCCGAATCAGTTTTATCTTTGGTCGCTTTTTTCTTCGGTAAAATCGTCATTTTGATGTTGAGAGACACACACAACACTTACTCCTGACTTAATCAAATAATAAATTGGTTTTAAAATGGTGTTATATATTCATTTTCATTAATTTTCCAACTCTACTATTTCCACTTTACCATTTATCAACAATATGGCGATGTATCGTGACGTAAACTCTACTTTCCTGGGCCTGCTCCTAGTGGTGACATATACCACAAATATTGGAGGAGACAACTCCTCCCAAACAAATTTCAAAAACCTTGGCTATTCAGAGATCTAACAGTATTACTTTTTTAACGACGAAGAAGGGATTCCAAGAATGAATGTTCAACTATTGTATTAGTTCAATCTTTTCGTAGTCTCTGGATAGTCTTTTTGCCCCATTTAATTGCTGGACATCAATTAACAGATATTACTACTTTTTATACGCCCACATTGAAAGGTGGTCGTATATTGTCGTCGCACCCGTCCGTCGGTCGTCCGGCGTCCACAATTGCTTGTGGACGCTCTAGAGGCCAAAGTTAATATCCGATTGACTTTAAATTTATACATAGTGTTTAAGCTTCATGAGACGAAGAAGCCTATTGATTTTCAGCGATTTCCGATAATAACTACCAGAGTTATGGCCCTTGATCACTTCAAAAAATCTTGTGGCCGCTCTAGAGGCCAAAGTTAATATCCGATTGACTTTAAATTTATACACAGTCTTTAAGGTCATGAGACGAAGAAGCCTGTTGATTTTCAGCGATTTCCGATAATTAATGCCAGAGTTATGGCCCTTGATCACTTCAAAAAAACTTGTGGACGCTCTAGAGGCCAAAGTTAATATCCGATTGACTTTAGATTTATACACAGTGTTTAAGGTCATGAGACGAAGAAGTCTATCGATTTTCAGCGACTTCTGATAATTACTGCCAGAGTTATGGCCCTTGATCACTTCAAAAAATCTTGTGGATGCTCTAGAGGCCAAAGTTAATATCCGATTGACTTTAAATTTATACACAGTGTTTAAAGTCATGAGACGAAGAAGCCTATTGATTTTCAGCGATTTCTGATAATTACTACCAGATTTATGGCCCATGATCACTTCAAAAAATCTTGTGGATGCTTTAGAGGCCAAAGTTAATATCCGATTGACTTTAAATATATACACAGTGTTTACAGTCCTGAGACGAAGACGTCTATTGATTTTCAGCGATTAATTCCAATAATTACCTTCAGAGTTATGGCCCTTGATCACTTCAAAAAATCCTGTGGACGCTCTAGAGGCCAAAGTTAATATCCGATTGACTTTAAATTTATACGTGTATACGGTCATGGGACGAAGAAGCCTATTGATTTTCAAATAATGACTGCCAGAGTTATCTCCCTTGATCACTTCAAAAAATCTTGTGACGCTATATAGAGACCAAACTTATCATCCGATTGACTTCAGATTGATACACTAAGTTTAAGGTGTTGAAACGAACAAGTATTTTGATTTTCAATGAATTTTGATAACTAAACAGCTAAATCCATGATATTAAATGTTTCGTATACCAATTACAAATGTTTCATTACCGAAAAAAGTAAAAATATGCGACAACCCTTGTTGACTGCCCGGACGATTTAGCTGCTGTGGGCGTATGTTTCGTTGCCTGGCAACCTATCTTTAGTTCGTACTGTTGCCTATCATCTTGATCTTTTAGTTGTGTACTGTCCCTGTAGTCGTATTAATGAGAGTCGAGTCAATTCTTTGAGTTTGACCAGGTCTGCGTTATTGTTAGTCACATGCCAATATGGAGAACTATGTGATCTGCAAGATAAATTGACTCTCCATGTTCTACAAAATTCCATAGATGAAGAAGATATGAAATATGTTTCTGTCAAATTAGGCAAAAATATTTTTGTCCCTGATATTTATGTAGTGAAGTTAGAAAAATATAATATATTAATTTTCTTAATAACATATCTCCTCGATAGTATAGTGGTAAGTATCCCCGCCTGTCACGCGGGAGACCGGGGTTCAATTCCCCGTCGGGGAGGGCCGAGAGGCTACCTTTTTATTTAATTTATTTTTCTAAATAGCAGAAATTGAAATGATTAATAGAAATGAAATGATTATAGTAGACTAATATTTATAATTTATGTTGTATATTATGTTGAAAAAGATTTACATCAACTTTTATAGATTACTTCCATTAGTCTCATCGTACTCTGCAATTTAGGTCAGATTGAGATAACCCGCTACTCAGTCATTCAATAATAGACATAACGGCCAAAATATTTGGTCAGAAGTTATGACATATATAACGACCAAATTATACAAACAATAAAATTTATGTCACGAATATTTCACATACATAATACATCTAAATACATATTTACAGTGTGATAAAAGGGCTTTTTCACGATTATAAAGTCCCACACCATTGCCCGGATTTAGCAAGCAAAGCCATGAAGCAACTGTCTTTTTTGTATTTGTCTAGCTTTCTCTTTTAACTTTTATATCGGCACGTAAAAATCATCAGGTATTGCATATCTTCATTTACCAATAAAATAAATTTGTAAATATAGCTTAACCTAAAATATATTTGTAAATGTTGCTTAAGCTAAAATATATATTTGTATTAGTAAATATAGCTTAACCTAAAATATATATTTTGTAATATTGTAAATTATATAATGAAGTTATATTGTAATATTGTAACACGATAATTGTAATTTGTAATTATTCAACTTTCTTCTCTTATTCTGTTAGCCGCTCTGATTAGGTTCTCTGGATTTTATTCTTTGAATAAATTGGAGATGGCCATTTCTTTTACCTTTAGTTGATAAGAATGTTTCACAGAAGAAGTCAAGATGTGAAGTACATGTATGTACCTATAATTAGGGATTATCCAATCAGTTGATTAATTCATAGGATAAATGGCTTATAACCGTAGCACCACATCGATTTTTTGTTTAAATATATTGTTTTTCATTAGATCGATGGACCTTATAAGGTCCATGTTTAAATTAGAAATGTTTGGCCATTATCACTAAAGTTTGGCCGTTTCAACCAAACCTATTTCGGGTCGTCATGGTTAGGGCCGTTGTGACCACACCCAATCCAACCTACCAAGTATTATGGGTGTGTACTATTGTGTTGGTAGTTTAGTAATAGTACCGGTATCATTACTTTCAGAAATTTTGTGAAGTTGTGTCTCCGATATGGTCTAGCGGTTAGGATTCCTGGCTTTCACCCAGGCGGCCCGGGTTCGACTCCCGGTATCGGAACAATTGCTTTTTGCATTTAAGTATTATTTTTAATACACAGATAGTCAATAATGAAACTCTCGAAAAACAAGTACCAACCCAAGCCAACCATGATGTGTGTTATATTGTACAATACCATCTTCACATACAAGCTCCGATATGGTCTAGCGGTTAGGATTCCTGGCTTTCACCCAGGCGGCCCGGGTTCGACTCCCGGTATCGGAACATTGTTTTTACGTGTTTTTTTTTCAAACTGCTTAGATATTGTAACGACATGTTAATATTATTCATTTCATGGCCTGATTCTAGTTTGGTTAAAATCTACCATAAAATGCATTACTTTTTCAGAATTAACCTATTAATAAATATGACCTATATTTATTGAAGCCTCGATCTGATGGCTCTCGGCGGTCGAGATCAACACACTTCACAAATAAGGCCACGAATAAACCTTGTGTTATGTACTATGTAAGGCATGGGTTATCACTTGTATCACACCAGTGTAATGTGTAATTCACGTGCTACTCACACGTCTGTCTGTTCGTCTGTCACACTTTTTGGGAATTAGTAACACTCTATTTAACTGAGCTAGAATGTTCGAACTTGATGTATGTGTTTATTACTATTAGGTCAATACAATTGTTGATGGAGTTCGATGAGCATTTTCTGCTGCTTAGGGTAAGCAGAGATAAGCAATTTGATTGGTTGATGCTTTTGAACACAATAACTTGTCTGTCTTTCCGTCCGTCGATTACTCGATACTTTTGAAAAAAATAAATGTGCGAATAATTAATATGTGTCATCTGTTTATTATGGGATTTCGGCGGGGGACATCAGCCTCACTGCACATGTTGGCTTGTTTTTTTTTTTGGGGGGGGGGGGGAGGAGGGACTAAAAAATTCACGCCTTTGTTGTGGTCACTGAGAGTTACTGGAAAATTCAGTGTGTATCGTTTTCATTATAATTTACATGTTAACGTGCCCGCGTACATCTTACAATCTTACATGGTTTTATGCGTATTCACCAGTTACTAGAAAATCCAACTGCAACATGTTCTCGCAGGTTTGTTTTTTTTTTCGTAAATTTCAATCAGAATATCAGAATGGCAGTTTGAGTAAGCACTTGGCCTAGAAATACATATGAACCACTTCTATACAGTTGCTGTACTGAAACTTGGTGAGTTTCAATTTATAACTAAATCTAAAAAAAACTCTGGCACGAATTGAGGGCATAAAAAATACAATTCTAGTTCTATTTTAATTACTGACTTTATTAGAGTTCATGACCTTTTTAGTAGATAGGCAAGCATGATATTATATAATGTTATATTCTAAAAGAACTAGAATAAATTTATGCTTGCCTTATAATACAAGTGTTACTGCCCTAAAACAGTTCACATATATCTCTGTGCTAGTAAAGAAAACAAGGAATTTTATATATAAATACAATACAATTTATACAAAGAACCCATATAGACTTCTACATGTACACTTAATAACAATATGACTGAAAAAATGTTTTAAAATAATTTAATATGTGTATGTCCATTGAATTTTCAATACCAAATCAAAAATAATGGTCTCTGAAATGGATATCTTGAGTAAATTTACGTTTTCACTAGAATCCCAATCCCTAGCGACAACATATAATAAAAGACAATTAGTTTGATTTGGTATTTTCGTACTTAAATCATGAAGAAACAAAAACCCAACAAAACATTCATGGTCAGTTCCAGAAAAAAGTCTTCAATTTTTTTTTTAAAAATCATTTTACAAAACCATTGTAATTAAATGCTTTAACAAGTATTAGGATTTCTGTTCCAATTTTTACTCTGATTTTGGAGTAAACCATTCACAGACTGAAAACATTTTTAGCTAAAAATTCTTGTTTGTGACAAAAAAATGATTGATTTTCAAACACTGTCTCTTAACAAATGAAAGTTCACTGTGTTAACAAATTTTGATAAAGTAAATGTTTTGAGTTTTAAAAAAGACTTTTATCGCACGATATCAAAGAAAAAAGTTTAAGAAAAAGCATGACTTCCTTCTGGAATGAATCTTGATAAATTTGGACTGTGTTCAATGGTTTATAGAACTATAACACATTTTTTTTTACAAACTGACTACATTTATCAGAATAAGTTTATTAATAGAATTCAAAGTGGACATTAAATACAATTGGACACAGCCCAATCCCTCATAATGTTGATATACAAAATAACAATGAATATATTCACACCTATTATAATCAACAGACCCTAAATTAAACAAAAAATTGTTTGCCTCCAAACATTCACAAGCAAAGAATTATAAACAAATTGTACAAAATACCTAAAATAATGTATTTAGTCCAGTTAACTTATGATAAAATTGATAACTTACATCACCTATTTGTATTGATTTTGACAGAATAAATTCTAACTAAACCATTTAAATTTGATATTGTATAAATGGTTAATGTAAAATACTATGAAACATTCTCAAGATGTAGAATCACAATTTAAATCTTTGATCGCCTTTTAATCTTTGACAGGCCTTTTTAATCTGACTGAATCCAAGCCATGAGATTACCTACCATTGATACTTCTTTGTCTTAATCAAATATTAAGTTTGAGTACATCATAGCATGGATTCAGCTGTCAAAAATCAGCAGTTCTCAGTTCAGTTCCGAAACATTTAATTCTTCTGTATTGTTTTTTGGTAATTGTTAGATATGATCCATGTACTGATCATATATTAAATTTCTGAGGGGATACATTTTAGCCATGTACCAGACTTTTATATCATTAATAGCATTTTTTTTTCATTAAAAAACAAAATTCTCCACGATATCCATACATTCATTGCTCATTAAGATAACTGTAATCTAATTACCAGGTTTCCAGCCACTGTTAAATTACATAAATTATATGGTAGCATTTTACCATGATGTATCGAAATAGAAACCCAGAGGCTCATCAATTTTGAAATAAAACCTGTCATATCACCACTTTCAGGTTTAATAGCTATCATGTTATAGTTAATCCATCTAACTTTCAAATTCAGAACTAGATCGCGATGTACATTAAGTACAGAAATATTAGCAATGCAATTCTATCTATTATCAATAAAGCACTACTCTGACAAGCACCTTATCTTTTTGTCGCTGGTACCCTGTTCTAATAAAGAATTATCAAATGCCAGACGATTTCTATTTATTCATCATCGCTATCTAGTAATCAAACCTACCTGCATTTTAACGGCAGACATTAACTCTGGTCAGTATTACGATTCTAGACATTCTTCTGCTGTCTGAAAGTGATGTTATGAAAGCATCATGACAAAATTAAAATAATCGTTATCGCTGCATCAAGTCGGCCGCATACTTGTCTATCATTCAACATGTTTGTATTTACAAATGTATATCAACAAAAGTTTATAAACTGTCTCTCAGTATTTTTTAGTTATCACATTAGTATTTGAATCAAATGTGATTTTAACATGCACATCCATCTTTAGCTTTGTTCTGATCGCCGGAAAGTTTGATTTGATCGGGAAATTCATTGTACAGCTCAACATCAGTTTCTTGTGCCAGAGCATTTTTCGCAACTGTTTGAAAAGCCTGTTCTACATTTATAGCCTCCTTAGCGCTGGTTTCGAAGTAAGGTATATCTCCTTTACTGTGACACCAACTTTGGGATCGTTTTGCTGAAACCTGGAAGATGAAAGAATTCCAAATTAAACATAAGTGGTGACAACACAATAAACCAAATAAAATTGTATTTAAAGGTGGCTGGTGGTGGCTCAAGACATTGTTTAAATCTTGTTTATTTTACCGGTAATTATTTACCACCAAGACTTTGCAAGCCACCAAAAATATAAACTTTAACGAAATCAGGACATAATATTAGATTATCCTCAAAAATATGTGTCTAGTGTCTAATCAAATAAAATATACTTACTGCTCTATTTTCTAAATCAATTTTATTTCCTATCACAACAAATGGAAAATTTTCTGGATCCCTAGGACTGGCCTGAATAAGAAATTCATCCCTCCAACTATCCAAAGATTTAAATGTGTTGGGCATGGTAACATCAAATACTAAAACACAACAATCAGCTCCTCTATAAAATGCCACACCCAAGCTCTGAAACCTTTCTTGACCAGCTGTATCCCATATCTGAAATTTAGAAAAGACATATGATACAGTACAATTAGGGCTATATTTTCACTCTTGTTTTAACTGATGTTGGACTAAGCAATTTCAAATTTAACAATATCATTAATGCCTAGAAATGTTCATTAATGTTAAATTTAATAGGACTTCAGGCAATTAACAATAATAAGTATTAACAATATCGCATGAATAATTAAACCATTGAAAATATTTATATGTATCATTTAGTTAATAAGTTAACTAGCCACTAGGCCTAAAACACATCAATAAATTGCTCAAGGGGAATGGGCATTATTTGGAATAAAAATGAAACACCAATAAAACCATGTTTATTTTATCTGTCTACCTTAATTTGTAAAGTACATATGAACACTTAGTCATGGAGTTGTGCACTATTAAAGTGCTGAATAATAATTTTTTGACCTTCTGTACTTAACAGTTATTAACAGCTACATGTAATAATCGCAGCTTTTGACTTTGTCCCCTTGATATGCTGCATCAATAAATCAAGATAGATGTAAAATGCAGCAATATCTATACAAATTACTTCCAAATTGTTTATATTGGACATTCAATTTTACAATAAATTACAAAACTAAAAATAGAGCAGCCATGTAGCGCTAATAAGCCTGCATTGCAGTACAATCAATCATATCCTGTCAGGATTTGATTTAATTGAGGATTTCCAGCTAATTTCTAGAAAATAAATGACCCAACATTACTTAAGTTTTATTAAAATACCCGATTCTGTTAAATTATCGCTAGCAGAAGAAACATTAAATACCTGCATGGTGACTAATCTATCATCAACCATAACTTCTTTTGTAAGAAAATCTGCTCCTATAGTAGCTTTATACTGATTGCTAAACTTTTTATTTACATACTGATTCATTAGAGATGTCTTTCCAACACTTAAATATACAAACAATAAAAGCAATGACGTGTATGTAAATTGTAAATATGTATACTAAACCCAACAGTATACTATGCCTCTTTCTCTTTATTCTTTCACTGCCAAATACAAATAATATGTTTGTTTTGACACCATGCTAAATTGTCATGAGGATAAGTCATAAACCTTCAGTATTTGTCGAATAAATAGCTGAGTTAAGAAGGGGGTTGGATACACCTGTAACTATCAATATAGAGATGCAGATTTTATCAAGATGTCAAGATAGTTTTGTATTTTCTGATTTGTTTAAATTTATTACCAAATGACAGCACCTACGGAAGTGAAAGTAGTTTGGATGGTAATTCAGTCAAGGAAAATGACATTAATCGTGATTTCTCCACCAATTTCCTGATGTCAGATTCAGGTGAACCGGGTGACATAAATCGAACTACACAGAGTTGTGTTAGATTCACTTAGGACAAAGATAATCAAATAACCATTGAAAGGTATCTAGAAATGTAAATAATACCAATGATTGACAGATTCAAGATGATCATTGATCATAAGACTGAAATGTACACACATTAAGAAATAAGGCGCCTGTAAAAAAATACAAATGTCAGACACCAATTTAGACTTTGTCCAGCACAACTTTCTCTGATATGACCTCACTGACCAACAAATGTCTACTCGGCTGTTCTCTAGGAACAATGTATAACACATCATAATTTTACAGTGGAAACAGTTGTGTTGGAAAGTACAGTGATTCTTAGAACAAATGGAGTTGATTCAGAAGAGAAACGGACAGGAAGAGAATGTGTGTTTTTGTAGTTACCATTTACAGACCAAGTAATAGCTTAGGTTTGTAATAATACACAAATCTATTATTAATAACCTATATTTTTAATACGTACCCACTATCTCCTAGAATGATAACTTTCAATAAAACCTTCTTTCTAGATGCCATTGTAGTTGTATATTTTTACAGATGGTGAAAAAAAACCCTGAAACATAATGGAATACAAATAATAAAAAAAAAATCTGAGTGGGGCCATATAAAGGGTAAGTACTAGTACCGGTCCGTTACTTTAACAATCACAGTATCTGTACGTACTGTAGGCTTTTATCATTGTCTTGTTGGGTTTTTCATTGGTATGGCTTCAAAGAAGCATATTGTCTTGGGTTTTTGTTTTCATTGGTGCATACTATACTTTTTGATTTAATCATTACAGTTACATAAAAATTTGAGACAAAACTGCCATATTATTCCTGATTTATCCATGTTTTAATTCTCAATTTAGGTTCCCTGGTTTTCAAGGAATCTAGAAAATACTTCAAAAATACTCTAAGCTTAAGTCAGTCAGTTAATTTGGATGGGTCTAATATTATTTGGAATAATTTCTTATTCAAAACGGATTGCAATTAATTATTTGTTTGGGAGTGATTGATGATAATTTCTCTGTAATGTTTTTCTCTTGGTATTATGGTATTAGGTATAAAATGTGATTCGACTGACAATAACTACCTGATCATGTCAATACAGATTCAAATCAGAGTTGATTTCATTTGATACGTGGTATTATTATCAAGAATGAATTTGTAGGCAGATTAATTAGTTTTAGACAGACGACAGAAAAGAAAGATCCACAATGCCAAAGCTGAACAGGTATGTTTAAGCTTAAAAAAGCGAGAAGAACAACCAGTTTATTTTATCTTAAGACTTACGTAGGTGTTAAATCTAGTCGTCTATCATATCAGCTGATTTGATTAAGTGAAGCATGACCAAGACAGAAATGACAATTTTGATTTTATCTTAGGTCAGGTCTTAATATATTATCATAAATCATGATATTGAATTTTAATATTATTGAATGGTTTTAATTATTTAAAACAAATAACTTAACAAATAACCCTATCAAAATCAAACAAAATAAATACCATTATTGTCAATATCACCTCTAAAAGTATGATTTGTGGGTTTCTTTTTATTTAGCTCTTCACAATCCTTGGCCAAGTAACTAACTACATGTAAGAACTAAGAAGAGTAAGACGAACAGACTAACAGAAAGAAACAGATTTTTATTCTAATGATGAAGTCCACTATCTTCTACAAAAATCAAAATGTTATATTGTATGTTGAGTAATAATTGCAAATTTGACACAATGAGAAGACAATGAAATAAGAGGAAGATCTGGTTATCCACAACAAATCGCTATAATAAACAAATCGAAAAATGTCAATTTATTTTAACAAAATCTTGGCTTGAATTTCCCCCAAGATGAACCGCACAAATACCATCTACAATAACTGGCGTGACATTAAACTGAGAAGAGAACGATTACAATATTCAATACTATCTATCTGATAATACAGAGCATTGTTATACTTACCTCTTTCTCAAATCAATTGAAATTATTCTTATTTTTCGACTTCTGTGTACTCCCTCTTTGACAATATGGCGATGTCCCGTGATATCTGACGTCACCTTCCTCTGCTAAATTTAACACTTCCGGATCAATCTACTTTCGCTTTATTTTGCCTGTTAACATGTCTTCAAGCAAAGAAGATATATTAATTCCAGACGATGGTCGCGATTTCAGCTCTTCCGAATTAGGAACTAAAGATTAGTAAGGGAATCAAGATCTTTTTAGAATGCTTCCGAAACACGGAGTAACAAACAGAAATCTTATTCTTAGAGCATAGAGACCATAAGCTCTATTTTAATCACATAAGTCTTATGAGTAAACAAGCACGTGCTCAGTGAAAATATAAAGATAAATCTGTCACGACTCACGTGAATGAATGATATATAGTCAGTTAAACAGCAATTATCGATATTTGATAATATACCAATTTGGCATAAAGAACAGTATACTATCAAATGTGGATATAAATTATCAAACAAGTTGAAAAAATGGTGGATGGTTTGGGTAAATCTTACTACTATACAGTTCACTTGCAGTAATTGGTGCTGAATATGCATTAACACTACTAACAGTAAAAAAATGTTATATTCCGAGCATTGTCCATCATACTCACAAAAATGCAATTTGTATGTCAATAGATGGTAGATATTGGAAATATTTATTTGGCACACACGCCAAATAAATATTATTAATCATTTAATGTTGTATTTTTAAAAAAATAGAACACCCTAGTTACTTTAGGAACGGTGTCTGATTGATCGATGTCCTCTCACTGTACCTATTCATCTCTTATTTAGCTGCAATATGAAAATACCACATTACCCCCACTTCGGTTCTAAAGCGAGAGAGAGAGAAAAATGGGGTTTAAGATCCATTCGACACAAACTAGGCCATTTTGGGACAAACATGTGGTTCAATTTTATGTCAGTAATTCGCTTGCACATCTAGGGCTAGGGGTCTTTAGCAGTGGCAGCACACTGGAGGACCCGGAAAAAACTCATGAGGTTGGACAGGCAACCCTACTCCTTTTCACGTACAACCTGCGAATCGAAACCACGCCGATTGACTCAATAGCAGACCTTAAGATATGATACAGCGCGCACATGCTAACCATTTGGCCATTTATTTGATTGACCCAAATAGGAAAAAGTCTTAAATTATGTCATCATTTTGAGTATAACGTATATTGTTGTCACCCCTGCCCGGACGTCTGTCCACAATTTGTTTGTGGACACTCTACAGGTCACAATTTTAGCGACTTTTAACGAAACTGATCTCCCAAAGATCTTGGTTCCTTTCGAAGTTGGCATGCATCTTACTGTACACATATGGCCCAAGATTGTACGAAAAATCACGTTTTTAGCTTGTGGACATTCAGAGGTCACAATTTTTATCCAATTTTAAAAACTGTTTAAATGTATCCCTGCTACACAATAAAGATGGTTGAGTTTGAATTTCGTGAAAATTGGACCACATCTGCCGGATAAAAAGGGAACTCTTCATATGCAAATATTGTAAACATATGTAACACCGAGGTTGTGGACCCTCTAGAGGTCATCTTTTAATACGATTTATATCCCAGGTTCCTTTCGATATTCGCACACATGAATTGAAATTAATAAATGATATTAATGAGGGCATGAAAACAATGAATGATATTAATAAAAGCATTGAATTAATCATTGATTTTAATGGAAGCATAGAATTAATGAATGATATTAATGAGAGCATAAAATGACTGTGCTAATTGCATGCAGCAATGTATCACCATTCACATTTATTTCAATATGCATGTAAGCCTAGCCACCCGGTAAATTAACGTTATGTAATTGTTTAGTGACCTTAAAATTATGTCCTCATTACCAGATAATGAGAACTCTTTTTTTCCAATTGATTGACCCTATTGTTGTAATTTCAGTTGGGACAATGCATATGAAAGAGAACTGAAGAATTATAAAGAGATAGGTGATATAGGAGAAATATGGTGAGTTATCTCTGATAACTTTTTATCTTGTGATTATTGTTTATGCTATCTCAGTGTTCGAAACTGCTCATTTTATGTACATTTATATATACACTATGAAAACACACCAATGATTTGTCTGACTGTGCTGGAGACACATAATGCAGCTTAAATATGATTTTTGGCATGCTTGTAGACATGACATTTAGCGACACAACAAAGTCAAAAACAACCCACAGAGTCAATAAAGACTTCACTTTAAAAGGAAATGTTAGCACAAGAAGTGAAATCAAAAGTCAGCAACAGCATTAGGTCAGAATAAAGTTGGTTCAAAGGAAGGCTGTCTAGCACCAACCAGGCAAAGCATAGTTGACAATGAACAGTGTCAGCAATGAACACATGTATACCCCTCACAGTAGTAGCAGTACAGGAAGCTGGCAGCATGTTCTCCTGCAGATGTTGATGGATAATGTGCCAGTCTTGTAGTGGCATTGTCAGTTGTTGCCAGGCCTCGGCCGATCTCCAGTGAACTCAGTGATTATGTCATTTATTGAGCATTCATGGTAAAAAATATATTTTTGGAGATTTGACAGGTCAAAATTAAGGAGGAACCTTGGCCCATGCATTGATACTGCTATTTTTCTACAACTCCTGTTCTTATCTAATATGGTCATTGATAACATTCATCATATTGAAGTGTTGTTTAGGTGTAAGGTTGTTAATGTCCATTGTCCATGGTATTTTTCAGGTTTGGAGAAGATAGTCAAGATAGAATAATACGTTGGTTAGATAGACAAGATGATATAAATATAACAGATTCTATATTAGATATAGGTACTGGTAATGGTGTTATGTTGATAGAACTGGTAGGTGTATATATATATAGAAGGGAACTTTTTATCAGGCAGACAAAAATATTAGCATGTTTGTTATTTTTCAGTCAATTGCCCGCCCCCCCCCCCCTCATTTACACACACACACAAAAACCAAAGAGCTCTAATTTAGACCTTCTTGCATCTATAAATTTTCAAAGGAAATCTCCAAACTGCACTGGATGTAAAAGTATGTGACTAGAAAAATCATTAATTGGAACCCGGAAAATGTCCTTTTTTACATGTTGTATTTATAATTGTAGAAAACATGGGTCTATCTGATATAAAGTTGACTTCAGGAGTCAAATATGAGACAGCCTTTCATACTGGCCCTTTGTAAAACATTGAAGGAATTTTCATTGCAGGCAAAATGTGGCTTTACAGATTTAACTGGAATAGATTATTCACCCTTAGCTATTCAGCTGGCTAAAAATATAGCAGAATCAGAAAGAATTGCTTCTATTAATTATCATGTAAGTACTTGTACTCACAGCTTCCCTGCAAATCTCTTCTTTTAACCAAATTAAAAGGTAAGAGTAATTGTGGAAAATGTTTTGCCCACACCATTCACGACTTTCTATTAAATGACAAAGAAACTTCATCATTAACGTGTTATTCCATTGTATTTGTGACATATTTGTGCCAATTCAATAGCCTCTTTATATTATATTTTCATCAAAATTTTATGACAACCACCATTATTGTCTTTGTACAACCTTTTATGGCTTTCAAAAATATATCATTAAGAGCTACCCTCTATTGGTGCCACTAACAGGTTTCAGTAGACACAAAATTTTGAATGCCATGATAATTGCCTGAAATTCTATGCAGAAAAAGAAGAAATATTTTGCTTACATTGTTAAAAACCTAGCCTGTCTGCTTATGGTTGTTCAAAAATAATCATCACAGAGTCACTTCGGAACTAATTTAATTTTGACTTACAGGTGGCAGACATGGTTCAGCCTATCACAGCAGAAATTAATAATACAGCTTTACAGAAAAAATATCAGATATGTGTTGATAAAGGAACATTTGATGCCATTAGTCTGATGGACACACAATATACAAATGCTAGAGATGTCTACATTCAAAATGTACACAAACTGTTAAATTCAGAGGGAATATTTGTGATCACCTCTTGCAATTGGACAAAAGAACAACTCTTGGATATATTTGCATCAGGTAAGTTGGCAGATACATACACATGACTGACCTGGGAGGTCAAGATTATGCTCTCAATAATCGTTAGAATTTTGAAAGCTGAACATGAGGAAGATATTATGCAAATCATGGTTCAGTCAAATGATACTTAGTTTTTCCGAAAATGTAATAACTGCTACCAGAGAGAGAAAATAGATTAAGCATTCACTCAACGCTAACTAGGTCATTTGGGGACAAACACGGTATAATTTTATTTTAATAATTCACTTGCACATAGAGGAGGTCTTTAGAAGTGGGAAGAAACCAAACAAAACCCACAAGGTTAGACATCAACCCTGTGCAATAATTAGGATCGAAACCACAGCACTTGAGTCTGTGGCAGACATTATAATCTGAAGCACACTCAACTCCTCTAAGGGGGGTTGGGATGGCCTAGTGGTCTAGCTGGCCGGTCACCTCTGGCTTGCGGCTGTGGTTTCGAGCCCTAGTGTGAGCGTATGTGTCATGGAGATAGGGGCTCCTTCTCAACCTCGTGGGTTTCCTCCGGGCACTCCGGTTTCCTCCCACAGCAAAGACCCCTGCGCGTACGCTAAGATTATGAAAATGAAAAATAAGACTTGTCTGCGATATCACCTTTGGTGGAAGCGGACGTTAAACACCAAGAACAACAACAACTCCTCTAAATATTGCTATCAAATTGAGATAGACATTGTATATATTGTTTAATTCATAGAGCATACTTGAAGTGTGGAATTGATACTAAACAATTGTTCATATTATTATTAATTCTTTTCTCTAAAAATGTTTATCAATGTCAATGACTTCCTTATTTAATAAATGTGAATTTCCTAAAGATACTGTAGAAAATGTAAGAACATTCAACCATAGGAATGTGAGATATAACAATAGTTTGTGTTCAATAAATAATTCATATAATGGTGTATTTAAAGATACATCCTCACAAAAGTATTTATAGGGTGGTTATTCCCAATAAAAGTATGGCAAATTTGGTATGTATGGAAAGTCAAGAGAGAAGAGGGAGAGGATTTAATGTCCACTTGACACAGACTATGTCATTTAGGGACTAACACATGGTTCAATTTTATTTCAGATTTCATGTTTTTTAAAGATATACCTACTCCAACATTTAAATTTGGTGGACAGGTCGGAAATAAAGTAACATCCTTGGTTTTAAAACCTTCCTGATGAAAGACTTCTATAGTGAGAAAAATATTTGCTCTCTGTCTTTTAAAACATGTGTCAAAAACACTTTTGGACACAAGCTTTAGTGTGTGGATGATAGTACATGTATTTGCAATATCAAGAGTTGTTACCATTAAGAAGTTTCACTATCAAGAGATGATAAAAATTCACAGTTTAACTGACATTATATAAATGTATATGAACTGAAAACATTACAATTTATTCTAACAGAAATTTAATAAATACGTTATTCCTGGACTGAATTGATTTATATAGTCTGTTCAATGGTCATATGTAGTGGCATGCACATGAAAGAACCCTGACAGTAGAAATTTGACATAATAGTAGGCTGCAGTACTGCTGTCGGTGCAAAATCTGTTATAGCACACGTCTTCATTACCCAGTTGGTGCAGAAAAGGAAGATGTGAAACCCCATTTCATTAATGTTATTTCTTCAGACCATTGTAACATCTTATTTATATGTCCGTTTTCACAGGCTAAGTATAAATATTATGCTATATATTCATCAAATTAAATGAATGTATTTTTGGTGTCGAGTAATTAACCGTTTTACATAAGAGAGATAACTCATGTATTTGCTGGTCATGTTACAAATCGATTTTACAAAATTCTAATACAGGGATTTCAAAAAAATAAATTATAGGACTATACAGTACCGTGACAAGTAAACCCCTCCCTGATGTAAAATACAGTTAATTGGAAAAAGGTAAAAGAGTCCTTGGCAGATGTAAAAATTATTTGGATGAGATATAAAGACCCCAAATCCTCAAGAAAGCAAATTAGGACCGGGATTTTATTCTATACTGAGACATAATGACAACACACCACTAGAAGTACTGGTGAGACAATGCTGCTGAAATGGCGAGTTTTAGCACGATTATAGTTTGGACAAGAAAATCATCAACCCAGGAAGGACAAATAAATATTAAATTTATCATAACATGTGGCAAGGGCTAAAAACCAGAAGTCAGTATCATGTATGATTGGTTGTGTGATGAGGTTACTATTCTATCATTAGAGTAATATATAAACCGCTCATTAATAAGCTAGTGACCATATAGACCAGTAGTAAAAGATATATTTGACACAATGGATATCATTACCATAATTAAGATGACTTCTGTGGCGCACAAGATTAAATTACAATGGTAACTTCATTAGGTAATAATATACACAGCTGTCAATAGAAAATAAATGGCTGTCACTAATTTGGAATGTCTATTCATTTATTGTATTAATGAATCTGATTGTTGTATTGCATAATACTTATTCAACCCATTAAAAGAAATAGGTAAATGTCATCATGAACAGTTTTATGCCATTAATAACAATCCATCCTAATTGGTAATATATTTGCACAGTTGGCAACGGATGACATCATGGAGAGTTAACTAGCTTTCAATTACTTTTTATCTTCCGCAAATTAATTCTAAAACAATTTTTGAATTACAAAAAATATAAAGGTGTTTGAAGTATATTTGGTTTAACAATATTTCTTATTTAGTGTATATGGGTATATAAAACAGTAAGCGGAGGCATAAAAGATACCAATTCTGCCCGACCAATTTGTATTTTGTCTGATGTAAACAACGCAAGTGTTATCGACATCATATGATGTGATGTCAGACACTAAACATTACTGGGCAGGATGTTAAAGGTCCAGTCATATTACACAGCTGTTAATTACTACTCTCCCTGATAAAATATGTCATCTCGTAGAAAAAAAATTCATTGCCTGATAAAGACGAGATAATCCTTGTCAAAATATCGCCAAAAATAAACCTTTTCAATAGCTTGTGTTCTATAAAATGGTGTCATTTGTCATTCATGAGACTTGAGATCACAAATAATAACAAAGATATTTCACCACAAAACAACATTTATTCAATAACAGACAAAACCATACTCCTGTTTACTTCAAAACCTGGGCGTAACCCTCCACTTCTTCATGTAGTAATTATTTACCGATTTTATAAATCTTGAAACCTTTCCGAACTGATAATACAGTAGGAGTTATACCAGAAAAAAATATATATGACAGAAATTTAACATAATAAAGAATAGAGACGAACATTATCCTATCTCTATGTTTTCTTATCTTCTTTATAAAGATATCTGTAAATCTTTTATTTCTGTGTTAAATTTACCATCATATTAAAGATATTATAAAGACAAAACCTTTTAGAAAAACCGAACAGTGGAATAAATATATTTATATATGTAGTTTATATAGGTTTAATATATTTGTAAGACGTCACTATATACGGTACTATCCATTATCCCTAACACATTGGATCTAACTAATTTAAAAATCATAACTAATTGGATATAATTCATAAGAAATAATCCAATGGACCAAAGTGCATGATTAAACGAATTACAATTTATTATCAATTACAATGGGGAATATTTGTCCAGAAACAAAATAATCAAATTGTTGCTCCAAAAAAGTTAAATTTGTGTGTACCTTTAGAGATTCAAGCTGATTATCTTTCAAATTTAATTTTAGTATCAATTCATGGACATTTACTTGTCGATGTCAAAGGTCTAGATCTGTTTTCCTTTCAAAATTTGTTTTTTTCTGGCAAATATACCTTCATGATTTTCATGTCTCGAATAGGTCAATGAAATGTCTGCATTTACTTTTTGATGACTTGATATTTTCAGATTAATTTTCCTCTTTCTGGAAGAGAACTTGAATTTCACCGCTGTGTTTTTGACACCACTTTAACTAAATGTATGTCTTGAAAAGACAATCGAAAAATGCCCAAAAGTCAGGAGTGAAGTTTAACATCCCGATAAATTGAAGCACTTGAAGCTGAATGCACGAAATTCACCTTCAAAATTGTTGTATCTTTGGCCTTAAAATTCATCCTGCAAGTAAATCCAGACTATTACAACGTCAAAATTTTTAATTTTTTTTTTCCAAAAATGAACTTCGATTCCAGAAGATGCAATGCACTTTGGTCAACATGACAAGTAATATCGTAATGTGATTACATACCATAGATATACATTAGCAAAGTTATAGAGGCTTTTAGACTAATATAACACAAAGCAAGGAAAAATCATCAATACCTAAAAAATATAATAAACCATAGCAGCACACAAGGGCAGATAATTCACATGAGATTTGCACAAAGTTAAAATGCTTGTTAAAAAAGACTATTCTAATTTCTCTTTTCAATCATACTCCATCAAGAACCGATTTCCTTGCCCTGCCCCTGAAATATTCTAAACAGGAGTATATTGAGGGTTTAACAAAATTACTTATTGGCATATAACCATTGTTGGGGAGTTCACGAGAGAGTAATTGGGTTATGAGAAATTTTCAATGACATCCTTATACTAACATATAGTGCTCTTGCCTTGAAAAACAAGTTTGACTTAGCCTAAAACAACCTTGTCATTTTCAGCGACCATTCGTCAAAGTGAGAGGTGATTACACCGCATGTGCCGACACCACACGGTAAAACTATTGATAATAATATAAGTCAAATCTTAAACAAATTGTTTTTAAACAATTCTCATGTGAATACCCCCTCTCATTTTACGAGTGTTATTAATTAATTTGACATCCATTTTACAATTGAAAATATCATTCACAATACAATCCAAATTATTTTCATTACTTTGCCACTCTTTAAAACATTTTTGCTTCTTGAAATAAATATTTATAAATGAAAAATCAAAAAAGTGTGCACTGACAGCCTTAGTAAAATAAAACAATATATATATCAAATACATGCCATTCCATTAACATTACTAATAATTAAAGTGTTAATATTCTTATTTGAACGAAATATTCAAACACTTTTCTTGATTATCTTAAAATATAAACTCTTTATATGAAAAACAAATCGCTTCTGAAAGTCTAGTCATTTGAGAGATCTAATCTCTTGGAAGCATTATATTGTGAATGTTGATTATCTAAATGGACTATTAGTCCAAAGTTCCATTCAATTTGTTAATATTCAGTATCCTCTGTAGACCATGTATAGGATATTGTCAAAACAAGCTACATTGATATAATGATTTTATTTTTCTTAAATGAATGTTGAATAATCAATTTAAGCCCGGATCAAGTCAAGAAAAATTTGATATTGTCCAAAAAATACAACTGTCAATCAGTGACTTGAATTTAAAAAGGATCTAAATCTTTATATAAAAAATAAACCAAAATCAATTCTTAACTTAAAGGAATATAATTTTTAGTGACATCTGTCAGACATTAGATACATATTATTTTGACTTCTAGAAGTAGAGTTTACATAAATTTGCGACCTTTAAAGATCATGTGCAGAACTCATGTGAGGGGGGTAGGAAGGATCTATTAGACACATTTGATATAAAGATTTTAGATAATAACATAATCAAAGATAGTGTTGTTAGTTAAAGGTCAGTCCATCACAGTAGAGCTAGACTGTATACATCTCTTTATCTCATCATTTTTTAACTTTCCTAAACAATGAATGAACCCTAAAGGCTAAAATACATAGAGATATTCCATTTAATAATAATCTAAGTATAAATCTTCCTAATGTCTATAGTCAGTTTCTTATAAGAAGTTATAACCTTTAACCTTCTGAATACAAGTAGTATTACTTAAAGGACAACATTAGTGTCAGTCATTATCACATGTGATAGAACTGGTTAAGCACATTCCAAATACAATTTTAACAAATTAAAGTGGATAAACGAAGAGACACTAACACTGTTTTCATGTGGATAAATAAAAGAACAACTAACACTTGATACATTGTTTTCATATTCCTGTTGGACCCGAATTCAAAACAAGTTTTACAATTTTAACACAGAGATCATTGCTGTAAAAGATGTACAGCTAAATTTCTGCTCACTGATGATACTAAGACCAAAAGTTGTTTTATGAGAGTGTGAGAGGATATGTGACAATCTAAAAAAATAATTGATGTCACTAGATTCGAGAAAACGAATATAGAAAAGAACTGTACCTTCCCTTGTTTGTATTCATTCTATACTTAATAAAAATATGGTAATGCACAGGAGTTTCAATTTTTTCCCCGCTTTTTCTTATTTAGTGACAGTCAATTATTTTTTATGAATTGTCTGATATCCTCTTCGAAGGAATTATGAGTGAGCAGAAATTCGGCTGAGTATCTGTTGTCGCTAGTTCCTTCAGTCAGTTATATAGAAAGACTGATAACTCTTTAAATCTTTGTTATGCATCTAACTTTGCAATGATGTCCGTGTTAAAATTATATTTGGAACATGTTTAACCAGTTTCATCACATATGGCTGACACCAATATTGTCCTTTAATAGAATATGACTTAACTATTTTTCAATACAACAATGCTCTGCAGCAAATTAATATATTTCACCCTAATTACTGACCTAATTTCTTAAATTATTCCCTGCTATTATATATGGCAAACACATGCTTCTACATTCCCCATGCGTAACCAGAAAATCTTCTCCAGAAGGTATTCAGGTTCTGTGTCGATCCTGACCAAGTGTGCAGAACGGGGAAATTCATAATAAGTTTAATGACACACAAGAGCACAAGAAACGTAGAATAACGTATAGGTAGCAATAAAATACATAGAATAATAAGAATGTGTACATACATGTGTATTCTTATAGATAATCAAATTACATCAATTAATCAAAATAAAGGTGAAAATAAGCACTTATTAATATAATATACATGGACTAATCAGATTGATAGAACTGAAAAAGTTCATGTTTTTTTTGTTTTTTTAACGAAATCAGCTCAGTTCAGAATTTGAACATTATATTAATAATTTTGAAATTAAACTCTATATTCTGTGCTACTAATGAAAGTGTAGTGTATTGTATTGTGTTCAGTGCAAGAAACTAGCATTTTGGCAAAATGATAAAAACGCGTTTGTGAGGCAGAGACACTTTAGATTTATTTCCAATAAGAAATATCATCAACGTTTGGTTCAAGCTTTTATCATCTAAAAAAGACATTTTAGCATGCACAATTTCCAAAACTTGTGCTCGAAAAATAAAGACTTTGACTTCCAATAATGCCTTTCAAAAATGAAACCATCCCTGTGAAATTACTGGGTCGACGGAAATGTATTTTCATTTTTGATAAGCATTTTTGCATGTCTTCTTAAACATATTTATACATGACATTTTAATAAAGGCATTTAAAACTTACTTATCGTAATAATCATTACAATAATATTAAATCATGCTCACAATTAGAAAAGACAACTCTTTGAAGGGGTTAAGAGAATACCGGACCAGAGAGTTGGATAACAGAGAACATGTCCGATTTCAGTACCAAAAGTTGTTCATATATCTGCTAAATATTCGTTTTTGAAAAAAACTCAATGAGAACATTATATGAATATTTCCGGTATCGCACCAACCCTTCTAATCAAAGTCAAAAATCATGCTTTCAAAATAATAAAATTTAACTTAACCTATGTCATACCACAAAAGTAAGGCTAATAAATTCATGCTCATATTGTATTTCTCAATAACTGCTTTTCCCATGATATAGGAGTGGGGAAAATATCATGCCTTTGGTGCATAATGGTGACTTAGTTCAATTAAATTAAAACTGATCAGCCAAGCACAAAATATAAATTGAAAATTATCTTTAACATAAATCATAATTTAACCACTGGAAAGATCAAGATCTTTTCATTCTAAACACAAAGTTTACTTATATTAGTCTTTTAATAATTATAATATCATAATAACCTAGTTATAAATTTACGCTTATTTGTTATATAATCATACTAATGATATAAAACCATGAAATAGGATATAATTTTTTATTTGGGGAGAAAATAAGCATGACTTAATTCTCAAAAATTACTGATCAATGTAAACAATGAACATTAACTTCAAGAATAAAACCCATCAATTTTTCTAAATAAGTTTTCTTACTATACAATTTAATATCAATAATAATTAATTCAATTCATCAATTTTTAAAACATTTTTCAAACCTTTATTGTAACTCGAACTTTGAGTTCCCTCAGTTTTTTTTTACCTTTTTTTAAATATTTTTTTTAAGTCACAAAAAAGCCCAAAACTGCTTTTAAAGACAGAACTATACTATTCCAACAATTTTATTAATTATTTCATTCATTAGTATTATATTAATCACCACAAAAAAAGAAAAAAAGATGGTTTAAAACTAAAACATTTAATTATTATATATATAAACTCATTTTAATTAACATTTCAATCTAATTGTGAAAAGAGTAACAACGTCTTATATGCAAGTATTTAAACTGCAAAGCATCCTTACAAAACAAAGTCAACGCGTGACTTGTTCATTAGAAAGTTATCAACCAAATACATTGGCGATTTATATATTTTTATCTACCTTGATGTAACGCACAAGTTCTTATTTTAAAGAATTCTTTGGCCTCTCTCAATAATTATAACACACCTATCGACTTGGTTTGTTAAACCCAAGGATGAAGTTACACATAAAAAAGAGAGTTTTTCATTATTCCCTTCACTTATTACAGATTTTTTGTGTTTTTTCCTATCATCTTACAATTCCTTTTGTTGCATTTCATATTTGCAAAGTTTTTTAAAAGATGCTTTCAAACTTTAAATTATAAAGAGGGTTTTTTTCCTAACAAAGATTTTGTTCTCTTAATTATACTCTTTACTTTCCTTCCTTAATTCTCTACAAGAATTCAACCTTATATCTTTTTCTTTAATATAACACAGTAGAATCTATTCATTATGTTTACAATCACATATTGTCACCTTGAATTTGGAACATAACATTTCAATTCTGCTATCTTCGTCATTAGAGCTTTGTACTGACCAGGGTCAATAACAAAACACAATCATTTCAATTACAGCAATTACCGGTAGATAAGATGGCAATAAATCAAGTATCTTTAAAAATTATAATATTCTCTATATTCAATGATTTTAAAGGAAGAGCTTCCATTGTTATCTCCAATTCAAACTTTGGATTTTTGTACTCCATGAAAATTTTGTCCATTACACATTGTGACTTTGGAATATAAACTCTACATAACTGTTAAGTTTTATTCACTCTGGCAAAAGTTCTCCTTTTAAATCCGCTTAAAAATATTATATGTATCTCTAGAATTCAATAATAATCTTTATTACTAAACTATTTTACTCTTATCATATCTATGATCTTTTTGTTTTTAAATAAATGAATAACAATAACTATATGCAAAAAGTATTTTGAGTCATTACTGAAACTCTTAGAACACAATAATTACAAAGCCAGATCCATGTTTAAACAAAAATGATACTTGTTCAAAGAAACTTGTTAATAATTTTTTTAAAAATGCTGATAAGTTAGTAAATAAATGACGATAGCTCCACATAAATTGAAATTCTTAATTCTTCCTTTTTTTATTCAAGACTTGCTGCCCAAAACCATTCCATCACTTTCTGTGTACCTGCCCAATATTTTTTGATGGTGTTATAATAACAAAAACAAATATGAAATGTACAAAAATATACATTTCTCATTTTATTTACCATTTAATAAAAAATCTGTCAAAAATATATCAAGCATACATTCTCCCTCATACATACATAAGTTCATTGTTGACAGGTGGCTTCACCATTTATTTCTTCTTTGGCATCCAAATGAAGGATCACAACTTGATAGCACGGCATGATGCCCACACACATGATGTCATAACACTGACAACATATTAAATGTAAATGCATATAACGGCAATGTTTTCACTAGACTAATGTCACTTTCATTAGTTTATGTAGCACTTATATAAAGTTGTTCTCACCGAGCAATATATTATAAATAATGCCCTTAAAATAAAAACAACAGATGACTTTTTTTATCGAGCACTTTTATGATTAAATGTCTTCGATCAATTTAATATCCTTGGTCATTTAGCGTCTTTGCTTTGTATTATTAACAAGATATCACACTTTTTCGCCGTCGTCAAAAATTGTATGTGTTCGAAACACTTTGACAACATATAGAAAACTAGTTGTGTTGTTCACAGCTACACATTAGAGTTATCCTCCTTTCTTCTGGAAGCCATTTTATTCAGAATCTAAGATGTAAGATTTGGCTGGGATGAATTGTCTGGTTTCATGTATAACAACAAACGAAGGGGCTATTAAGACACCCCACTTCTACTAAACTAACAGAGCTTCAGGGTTTGTTAGGGTTTTTTTCAATTTGTGAAATTAGACAATTTTCAAGGGTTTGTGTTCTTTTGACTCAGAACAGGAGACCCAGAAATTTGTGTATAAATAAAATAACAATCATAAACGTAACAACCATGGGTCTCTGTCTGAATTTAGATGTTACTGGCTATCAAATTCCATTGATGCATTTATAGTAAACAAATAAAATCGTAAAATATGGAGCGTAGACACATTGGACCTATTTTTTAAAATTGACTAGGTCTGATCAATGACTATGTTAGTCTATGACCTAGGCAATGCTCATGCCGTGGGGCGGGGGTATAATTGACTAAATTTATTGAATAATAGAATAGCTTATTTGAGCATTTTTTAATTATATATTTCTAATTTAAAAATGTTGATAGCCAATATAGAATCTGATTAAATGATTAAGAAAGAAATTTTGGCCGATTTGAGACTTCATCAGAAAAATTTAAGCAAGGTCATTAAATTGAGCTCCAGCTGCCTCTCCAGGTTTGTCAAAAGTATCCTCAGAACTAAATTTATTAATAGCTCCAGTAGCCTCATCAGCATCTGAGAAAACTCCAATTGTGTCCTCGGTTATTCCAACAATATCTTCAGCTGCTGCTCCCTCGTCATCTGCTGCTCCATTCTCACTAAAATGCAAAATGTTATTACTGTACATTATTATCCTGCAACTTCAATAGAACTTTTTGTGTCAATAATTTAAATGATGTGTATAAATTTCATACAGATCAAATGATAACTTTTGTTGTTTGAGCATTCACTAGGTGAAACAAGGGACATACTTCGAAAGAAATTAATGCAAATTATTGAAAATAAATAGGACACAGCATATATCAATTTCAAAACAATCAGATGATAAATAAAGTCAGTAGAGTGTTCAAAAGAAATTGCGGAAGATCGATGTACGGGCGGGGGTGACTGCAATATACGACATTTCCATGAGGACCATTTCATCTGAAACCCATGAACATAAGCAAGTTAACAATATACATGTATATAAGGATTATTATCACATCAAATAAAAAACTTACTCATTAGAAACATCAACTGTGACTCCACGACCTTTTGGTGTGTGTTTGGCTGGTTTTCCTTTAGCTGCTCTAGCTCTATATTTAATGGCAGGTCTTCTGACAGGCCGTGTCATACGGGGATACCCTCTTGGTGCTGGTGGGCCTTCATAGAAATCATATCCTCTTTGGTTTTCATAATATTCATAATACTGAAAACAATAATTTAGTGTGTTAACATTTATTGTATTTTGAAATTCTCTATTCACAACAAATAAAGACCCCAAAAAATCAAAATATTACAGTGTTTTTACTGTTATGTTCTTATGCTTACTGCAGAATTTTTATCTTCTTATTTTGGTTATAACAAAATTACTGCAATGATCTCATATTTTATAGGTATTGGAGAGTTAATGTATGGTTGTTAGGGAATTACTAATTACTGTAATTGTCATTTTTTATTAGAGAATTACTACTAGGTTCTTACTGGTATTAGATATTTACTATCTTGTTCTTGAATTAGGGAAGAATTACTATAATTGTTTTTGGATTATCCAAATTATTATTACAATGTTTTTCTTGGTATTGGAGAATCACTAAAATGTTCTTACATATGTTTATTGGGAGAATTACTGCAAGATTCTTATGGTTATTGCACAGTTACTGCAATGTTCTGATGGGGATGTAAACAGAGCTAGCGCTAACCCAAGCCTAAACCTACAATCTCGCTAACAATCATGGACATGCCCTACCCTTTTTTACATTTCAGCGACCCTGACAAAGTTTGAGCTGGCCTTAAACAAATATAGTCATTCTGATGGATATCTCAATATTACTATAGTTTTCTTACAAATAAAATTTTAATGTTCTGCTTGTCTGAAGTGTTCCTGGGTTACTCTCATCGTTATTACATTTTCTACACAAATTATCTATCTTACTGTCTATTTTAGGGAATATGATGTATTTTTGTGTATTCAAAGTAAATGAAGGAATATGTATAAACTACAAAAATACCTGTGGTCTGTAACCTCTAGCAGCATACAGAGATGGCCGTCCTCTTATTGGACGGTTTGGCAAATAACCCCTGAAATCAACAACATCTAAATTGAAATCTATGTGTCAAAGGTAGAAAACTCTGAAAAGATGGGTTGCCAGGACATAAAACTTGTAGTTTCATCAATACAGAAACACATTCAACCTTCATATAGAATGCAAGTTTTCAGTGACACATGGTAATGTTTTTCTAAACAGTATTGAATAATAACTAACCTGCGAGGTCCACCCACTGACATTATTTGTGGGGATGGACCACCCGACCGTCCTCCTCGTCTTTGGCCCGACACATTAGCTCCCCAACTTCCTACAACAACTCCAGCAATTTCTAACTGCCCACCTCTAGCATCTACTGGTGAGCGACCTAAAAATAATAGTAAGTAGATAAGAACATAACTGTTTATGCTGCAGCATTCACAAGATTCTACAAATTACGCAATAAATTGAGTAATGAATACACCAATCAGAAAACATTAGTTGTTACAGCATTCATAAGATTGTGATAAAAGGTAATAACTGTGGAAGTTATCAGAATTCCATAGCTTATTCATTAATGTAAGCATCTTAAATAAAATCTTAAAAAGATCAGATGTGAAAAAAAGTGTGAAGACAAGAAATTACAATGTCCGCTCGTATAAAATTAAGAAACCGCAGCAATAAAATGAAATAAGGTTTAACATCCTACTGTTCTGCTCCTGACCGTGTTAATGAAGACGGACATACACCATACAGTATGCTATGAAGGGGAATTTGCCCGGAGAGTGGCACTACGACCTAGTCTTATATTGAATTACAAAGGTTCTTTGACACAGGACCTCAGTTTTTCATCCCATCCAAATGGCTAAACATTGTCCCATGCCAGGCCCTCTGTTCTGTACCACTGATAAGGGGGAACCACACTGGAAAATCTGGATAACTTTCTCAGTCCAATGCAGGGATCGAACACCCGACCTCCAAGTTAGCAAGCCAACATCTTATCTTCTTAGCCACCACGACTCTATTAATCATAACCATCTATTGAGCCAATTTCTGCAATTTTGTAACACAGCCACAAGATAAAACTAAACTTACCTAGTAATCCTCTTCCTCGACCTGGAGACCTTTGAGGTGGAGAAGAAGGGGAGTAACCTGGTTGTCCACCAATTAGTGGATGGGGGTAACCACCTCGACCATAGGGCATTCTTGGAGCACCTGCTGGGCGGTAGTTGATAGGACCACCCTGGGGGAAGGGAGGGTAACCTTGGTATGGAGCTTGAGAATATGGATTATACATAGATGCTGGAAGAAGAGGTTTGGCAAATTCTGCACGGATATTTTCTAAGATGGCTTGACGCATTCTTTCAACTCGTAACACTTGATCAACCTGTTAATAGAAGGTAAATAACAACATTTTAATAGTCACCCTAATAATAATTATTAGCTATTACATAATTACAAATTCAATATTGTAATAGTCACCCTAATAATAATTAGCTATTATATTATTACAAATTCAATATTGCAATAGTCACCTTAATAATAATTATCTATTATATTATTACAAATTTAATATTGTAATAGTCACCTTAATAATAATTATATGCTATTATATTACAAATTAAAAATTGTAATAGCCACGTTAATGATAATCATTAGCTATTACATTACCACTGTAATTATCATCTTAATAATAATCAATAACTGTCATATTACCAATTTAAAATTGTATAGTCATCTTAATGATAGCATATTAATTAATAGATTGTAAATCTATAACCAAACGTTATAATCATTTTATTGTAATTGTGCAAATTGATGTAATTCTCTAGCAGAAAATATTTCGAAGAATGTTTATGAAGTTAATGGGACATTTCTTAATTATTGTCTACTGATCTGATCAAATAAACCCCTTTACAATAATCAATATTCGAAATGATCATACCTGTCCATCACACATATCAATAAGTGGAGTGTTGTTATTGGCTTTTAGAAGTTTAAAATGGAACAATTTTCCATCAAAAAACAGCCATGGGCAACTCATGCTCCATGGTATTGGTGCACCACAAACATCATTAGCAAAGATAGCTGTCTCTACACCAGACATGAAGAGGGACGCTAGCTGAATACCTCTTGGATGTATAGCAGGCAACTGTAATATAATCATTGTCATTCTTATATTGAATTCAACAAAACATTTATATAAATACACATGCACCTGTCATTTAAACATGGAAGCTTTAACAAAATTTATAATCTATATGGGAAGTGATAATAGGTGTTTTAATATTTCTCAAGTTTAATTTAAGCAGAAATGAGAATCGACAGAACCAATTACTACTAAAACTAAATGCCAGCATGTCTTAGTCAATAATCTCTCAAAATCTAACGTCGCTAATGAACTTTTTAAGTACGAAGTCCTTAGAGCAATATCCGACATAATTATCCAGAATAATTTATTCAACTGGTTAAACTTACTATATCTGCTTCAAAGAAAGCCATTATCACCAAGTCCCTTTGTTATCACCCTTTGATATTAATTATCAATGATCAAATTTTTGACATACATCTACAGACTTTTTCCATAAAACATAAGGTTGCCAGACTAGGAGTATACTTCCACAGGCAGCATTTTGAAAGTTCAATAACTGAACTTAAATTCACTGTGTGCCTCTTTACAACCAGAATCCAGATGAAGTTTGATATGATGCAACTCTGAATTTCGATAGAGGTCCTCTGTAGGACTAGAAAAACAAACTCATCAAGTTTGATAAACCAGCGGCTGCCAGGCAGGATACGCCCACATTTTCGAGAAATGGATAGAGAGCAAACTAAAAAGAAAGTGATTTTTCCTACAATCAAGGGCCATAATTCATGAAGTCACAATTCGATATGCACAAATATCGAAAGTAACCAAGTTCTTTGGGAAAAACATGCATTTCAAGTTTCATCACAATCAGATTAAAATTGTGACTTGTACAAGGTCCACAACCTTATATACCATATCTTTAAACTATTAGAGTAAAAGCGGTGGCCATTTTGTTCGGCAATTTAGGTCTGATGTTCATGAAATTCGAACTGAACCTTCATTACAGCGTAACAGTGATATAATCAAACGTTTTTTTAAATCAGGTAACAATCATGAAAATGTGGGCGTATAAAAATCTCACAAACTGTATTTTCAAGGTTTTAGAATTGTAACCAGATAAGAATTGTCACCTGTAGAGTCCACAAACAATTGTGGACATGGGTCATAATACGTCCACATGAAAATGTCGGCGAATAAAAATCTCACCAACTCTTAAATGTATTTTCAAGGTTTTAGCGACAAGGGCAGTAACTCTGGAAAAATTGTGAGGTAACACTGAATTTCTGAGAAGTTCCTTCTTAGAAATAATTACACACAAAATGTAGGCTTATAAAAATCCATTTATATATGGACTAATCTTACTTTTAAATCCTGCATGGTCTGTACATCAACTAATAGTGGTGAAACAGCCATTGCTAGGAAAGCATCTAATTCTTGTCTCTGTAGAACTCGGCCAAACTGAACAATATACCTGAATAGAAATATACCACCCTTCAGCAATAACTAAGTTTAAAGGTGAAAAATATTAATTTTCAAGTTATGCATTTATTACACCTGCTGTTTTCAAACAATATATAATGTACGATTCTGATTTGCTATAACATTGGCTTTCTAAGAATTGATTTACTTCTTACCTTAGAACACAGCACATGACTAGTAAAGGCTGTGGAACATAGTTTGTATTAAACATCAGTGGTGAATCACTCTGCATACATGTCAAGAAAGCTCGCAGACGACGGTTTTTATCATCAGCATTCTGTCCGAGCCACATGCGCTCAATACTTGGAGTCTTCCAATCCACAGGTTTGGCAATGACCAGTTCAAAGCTGGGTCTAGTTGTCCCTCGTCTAATAACCCACTCTTTCACTGGTATATCAAAACATTTACCATCTCCTATACAAATATATAACAAACATCAAAACTTTTACTTATAGTTAATGTCCACCAACTGCGAGAGAGAGAGAGAGAGAGAGAGAGAGGAAACATGAGGACCTGGAGAAAAACCACATGGTTTAAGGACAGACCTTGTGATGTAACACACACACGTTACACCATTCGGGCGACCCACCCATCCACCCTGCTAGAAATTAGAATCACACCTTTAACATAGATGTAAACTGCAGTTTCATCTATACATTCCCTTAAGCATAAAACAGGGTCCGGTTTCTCGAAATCTTAACTAAAGATAAAATATAAATTTGATTGGCTAAGCACTAAAACTAATCTAATATGATCCAATCAAATTACTAAAATTTGGATTTTATCTTAGTTAAAATTTCATAAAACAGGCGCCAGAGCCTTACAAAAAACCTATAATATCAGTGCAGTTGTCTTGTAATCCTGCACCACTGACAAGGAGAAGTCAATCACGCTAGCCCATAATGGCTGTGATGAAGCAGATAAAATATCTCACCTTTATCTTTGTCTGATGTCTCATGTATAATCTTTGTCTTATTCAAATTAAAAAGAACAGAATAAACCGTTTGTCTAATTGGACGATATAAATCTATATATGACGGCAATTCACGATTTGTGTCATCTTCAAGGACAACTGGTAGCTTGAGTTCTCCCTGTAATATACAATCATCAAATATATATTTCAATTAAAACAACTCTTAATTCAAAAAAAGAAACATCATTTGAAAAACAGACTTGATATAGGAGCTGAAGTATAAAAACATGTCTGACTTATTAACATGAAACTGTATGCAAAGGTAAAGATGCAAGTAGTGGCTATTTGAAATAGCATCGGGTCACTGAAAATCATTCATTCACACACTGATACTCAATGTAGGCGGTTTATTGATTTAATTAGGGTAAGGATGGATCACACTAAATTCCATATTGCACAGTTATCTTTGCTTTACAGTGTATCATGAAGTAAAATGTACCACTCAATGGGCATTATTACTTCTTCAATAATTTAACTTTATGTAGTTCTTCCATTTATGTTATTATAAAAGACCATGGAACTAACCACCAGCTCTACATTCATCCAAAAATCCGTTAATATAATGTTAAAATGGATTATCACGCCTTTGTTTATTATTGTAGCAATCATACTGACTTGACAATGAGGACTATTTACATTTACACTATATCTTGTCCAAATTTCAAACACTCCCAAATTGGATCCGAATTTTGAACTATTATAACAAGGGCAAACTCTTTACTTGTATCGTATATAAAATCGAAAATTCAATTGTTCAAACTAACCTGTGATAAAAGTTGATAAATCCATGAACACATCAAACCCTTCTGATGTCTTTCACTGGCTATACGTATTATTTCAGGTGTAACTGCAGGTAATTTAGGTCCTGTGGGTTTTTTAGATTTGGATATATTATTATAAGTGGACATTAAGGGTACAGAAGCATCACCTGAAATAGATTTACAGACAAACATTATACGAAACTTATCTTTTATAAGACACAGCTACAGATCGAATATTCAACCGTGAGCAGCTTTTTGAAGGTTTTCAAAAGTTATCAAGGACAATCACTATGCACAAAATTGTTGAGTGAGGATCTGATTAGCCAAAGAATCACATTAATTTTGAAAAAGCAATGTCAAAAACTCTGAAATGGTTTAAGTGACAACAAAAAATGTTTTCATTTGATGCTGAACACTGAATTATGAATAAGTTCTTCCTTAGAACTGGCAAAACATTCCCAACAGTTTGAACAAAGAATCTCAAAAACTCTGACCTGCAAAGTGTTAAAAAAGTTTCAGTAAACAGGGGCATTAACTAGGCTTAAAATTGATGTCTGACGTTGAATTTTGATTCTCCTTCATAATGAACCAAACCACATAATTGGACCAAGATAAACTGTAGGTTGGTTTATAGATATTATGATGGCAGATTGGGAATAGAGTTAATGATTAGAAAATACAGGTCACATTTCTTTGAAATACAATTATAGCTTAATAATGAGCGGTATTTCAACTAGATTTCTCTAGTCTTTACACTATAAACCTCAGAATGCCTCGTTCGGCATTTCTGTCCAAATGAGGTACAGCTATACATTGATTGCCCCCAATAAAATGTCACAACACCACAGTTGTTTCTTAACACCTATACCTGATTGGGGCAATAAATCAATCAAGGTACCTATGTGTCTGCAATAGTTTTACACCTCCACCGATTGCGTGTATTCTTGTCTTGTCAATTTCTCTGATAATAATATAGTTTGAACTGGTTTTATTTTCGTATTAAATAACATAAATCTTAATTTTTACAAATTGGCCGATATACCGCTAATAACTATCTTGAAAAAACCACGTTTAGTAAACGAGGCATTTTACCAAGCCTCGTTCTGAACAAAATACCTCGTTCCAAAAAAAAGGGCAATTTAAAAAACCTTGTTTCGGAACTGCAGACAACGAGGCATTTTCTTTACCTCGTTTGGACAGAAATGCCGAACGAGGCATTCTGAGGTTTATAGTGTTATCAAGCGGTAATTGTTTTCCATAGTATTGTGACCTGTATATTCCAGTTCAAAACCATGGAGAACTCTGCAGGTGAGGATGAGACAAAGAGTATATGGTGTCTAATGAAACTATACCTGCACCTGGGTGTGAATTTCTATTACCGGTATCTGTAAGACTTAATCCTGCTAACTGTGACTCTAAACCATCATCTAAACCATTTAATATATTCTTACTGGTGTTGTTGCTTAGAATATCTGGAGCATTTGGGTTTAATGTATTAATATACCCTCCAATATCCTAAAACATAATCCATTATATCATGGTGAAATTAACAGAGAAATCCACACAAATTAAACTGGTATACATCAAGTGAACAAGCTATGGTTCACTTAAACATACATTATGCAAGAGCTAAATCTGCCTGTTTGCAGGTCTTTCTTTAGGCCTGAAATGTCATCTTAATTATTAAACTGACATTAATTAACTCATCCAGACCACAATGAACTCTCGATGTTATCGCTAGCCTGCGATCTTAAGCGGATTATGATCCAATTTGCTGCCTAACTTTCCTTCATAATTTAATCATGAAATGGACAATCGAGGCTGTGCTTTTTATCGTACCAACTTTAGTAATGATGATTGAGGCTAGGTAGAAATTTCAATTGCTTAACTCTCGGTTCATAGTTGATCAATTTGACTGAAATTTTCAGCAAATTGCCATTACATTATCTAGTTATTAACTATTAAAGTGAGGATTACCAACTCTTTATCTATTCTCCCATAGTGTATCTTTAAATTTTCTTTTATATTTACTCTTTGTTGTATGGTTAAGATTATCTTTATATGTACAAGGAAATGTACAAATTTCTAAGCCATGTTAACTCTTTGGAGTGGTATCAAGACCTCTAGAAAGGATCTTTCAAATCCATGTTTCTGCCAAAATGTAAGTGTATTTGCCAATATATTAAAGAGCGATTTTCAATGATTTGTTGGTGATTTGCGAAAAGTCTAGGAACAGGGAGCATTTTGTCGCCGTCCCATTTGATCATTGTCTTCAACTGTGGGAACTAACCCATACGCCAGCCAAGTAATTTTTTCATTAAGGCTTAAGAGGTATTCCATCTTGTAACCTCAATTCATCAATGGGCAGTTCCTTCATGAAATGTGATTGTGAGAGAGAGAAATGGGTTTAACGCCTACTGAACACAAACCAGATCATTTTGAGACTAAAATAGTTCAATCTGATTTCATTTTTTGCTTGTACAAGCGGGTAGTCAAAACCACACAACTTGACTCAATAACAGACCTTATGATGTACCTCGTATGCATTAACCATTTGGCCACCTAACCCCTCGGAATGTGATTGCAAGAATCCTAGTACATTATAAATATTTACCTGGGGTTTTTGTTGTACATCTGGTCTTGGATAACCTCCAAGTTGACCATCAGTTGACACTATAGTAAAAAATAAAAACATGCTTGTGGGTATTTGATAAATCTGACCTCAAGGAAAATACTGCAGATCAATAATATAGATCCAGAAATACATAACATAGTTCACTTTCGAAATATCATTTCAATGAAATCACATTCTATTTGATTGGAGATTTCGAAACTTCAACATTTTGCATTATAAGGTTTTTTTACCAAGAAAATACATATTGAAAAGGATTATAATTCAAACATGGTTACCACTAACCTGAGGGTCTAGGTTTATATTTAAGGAAGCCTTCATGGGTGCCATTTAAATAATATTGTACACTTTGCTTAAACTTTAAAATAAGATCATTCTTATTGCCCTTTGCATTCCTACAAAAAATACATAATCTGGTATAAGACATGAATAAAAGAATAATGTAGCACATACGACCCTTTCACATAGGTCATCTTTATAATAACATCTAATCATTCTTTATTATCTATGGTAACTAAGAAGGAGAATTAAGCAATAACAGGGGCGTTTGTGACTACCAAAAATATAGTTTGCCAGACAACAAAAGAGCAGCTAAATTGCACGGCCAATCAACAAGGGTTGTCACATATTTATTTTTTTGCAGGTATTGGGGGGGCATTTTCAAGACAATTTCATACAGATCAGACTACAGTATAATTTTTGTCGTTTGAGGGTACACAAGGTTCTACAAACTGAAACAAGGGCCTTAACTCTGGAAGTAATTTACAGAAATTGTTGAAATTCAGCAGGCTATTCTGTTTTACTAAAAATTTATGGAAGGAATGGTGATAATATATTTGTGTTATTTCACATTCTCAATTTGTTCACTTCAAGTCAGTTCTAATTATCTTGGTAGGCCAAGAAATTAAATCACCACAGCCAGTGATATTAATTATCATTGACTTGAAACTGCACTGTACTGCATATTGTCTTTAAATTTAAATGATGGCTAGGTGTCAACTACTGCTTCACTATAGTTTCCATTACATCATGTACAAGTCAACATCTGTGCCATGCCTTAACAACAAAATAACCAAATAATGAAAATATGATACAGGTAACCATTATTGTTAGAAATAAGTAATAGCAGAAAATGAATGCTGGTAGCTGAGAGTGACAGCTGGGTTTAATGATTTGGATCAGTTAAAATATGAAAATGTAAATGGTAGACTGTAATTGCAAGTCAAGGTATTACTAATCAATAACAAGTTAACATTTGAGAAAACTACAAGACATCTGTGACTGAAATAATTATCAGGAACTATGTCAGAAAATCAAATTCCCATTCCCCTTGGTCTCTATAGCATCCAGTGTCATGCAACAAAGCACTGGTAAAGTTTTCATTCAAATATGCTCCATGTGGCTCAATAACCAGAGGATCCGGTGGTAAAGTTCCACAGGTCAGCAAAATAATGCTGCATTGCTTCTGTAAATTACCGTAAAGGGGAAAAAATTCCCTCACAGCACACTGACTAGTGTACATCATCCTCATTAGCTCTGTTGATGTAGTGGATTGAGTTCATTTTATTGCAAAAGTGCATCATAGCTTTCATAGGGTGATCATAAAAGAAAAACAATTGTGTAGGTGTACAGGTGTCCACAGGGACTGACACGCGACAGTTTAGCAGTTAAAAAATTGGTGGGTAAAATTGGGCGAGTGTAATGAGACATTATGTTCAGAGCTGAACTTGAACTGGTGTGTCACCTGAAAGACACATAATTATCATGTGTCACACAGGTCCTGCGGTCCTGTGTTTGGAAAATACTTGTTTCGTCACTGGTTCTATCGATTACAAATACTCACTTAAAGACTAGGTCACCAATAATGTCAAGATCATCTGTGGCTGGTAATTGGCGAACAAAAGTAACAACCGCCAAAATAACATTTTCAGGGGATATCTGGAATAATAAAAGTAAAACTATAAATGAACTTCTCTGATCATCATATGAGACATTTTTAATGCCTTACAAACGACAACATTCTGGAAGTTAAATCTCAAAAATAGTTCCATTCCACTCAGTATTTACAAAGATATAATGAATTGAAAATATGTCAATATTCATCATCCTTTGCACACATTCTATAGATGGGATGGTGAAAAAAAGTAAGCGCCAACTACAATCTTTCCTAAACTTATCCGATATGTGAATATTTACTACGAGAATCATTCAAATCAATATCTTTTAAATCAACCAGATCAACCTTGCCTTAGATTCAGATTTTATAAGCAAATATGTCAACCCCAGTGGCGTTGTATGGAATGGTTTATTTTTGATGCAAAATTACAACTATAACCAGCCTATAACAATGTCAATCATGGTTTGTACATATTCCTGAAGCAATGGCCCTAGAAATCCCTCTCTGCCCATTGCTGGATTGGCTTCCTGATTTCGGATACTTGAGCTTTTGAGGGAACGTGTGTTTTCTCCCCGTTCAATCAAATATATCCCATGTACAGGAACATGACAGCCCTTCGTTTACTATGGGGTCTTCCCTAAAACTTTGGACAGTGATTTAAGGTATTAAAAACAGTGAAAGTATTGTTCGTCTTCATACAGTATTATTCACATTGTTGATAGCCTCGTTTGTCACACAATTAGTTTTCTTACAACATTCTGCTATGCGCTGGTTAATTGGGCATAATAAAATCGTGAGTCATGACGTAACGTTATGTAAACATTTTTGGTCCAATTTGGAACTTTGTTTCAAATTTAATGATTTTGTTACATAGTAAGCCATTGGTTGTTAATGGGACTGTTGACCAATAATAATTTAGAACAAGAATTTTCTCTATTTACAGCAGTAAGTGGTGGGATTAGCTCTAATCAAACGGAACACTGCGAGGAGTTATGTGGTTTGTATGATGAGATTGAGACTATGGCCCTTATTACGAACTTTTTAGCTGTTATGAAATAGGCCGTGATGACCACATGTGTTTTCCCAACTTTTCTTATCGTACTGGATATTTTTTATAGTCTTTTTTCCAACTTACCTTCAACGGTTTCCCATCACTACCACGGCAATTATTTAACTGTTCGCGGAAAAAATCATACATATCCTCTTCCGGTAAAACATGGTTTCCTGAAAAAATGCATTCATTCAAATAATATTAATCAACAGTCAAGGCTGTCTAATTAAGTAATTTTATTCCATAATCTAATCTATTAATTTAGTCTGTCAATTCATAATTTTATTCTATAATCTATTAATTTTCTGTCATGCATATCTGGATTCAATGTAAAGGTGTCAAGAATAAAATAATGACCTAATTACACATACTTATTACTAAGAATATAATGAGTTTGTGCTCTTGTTTGTTAACTTCATGATTCAAATTGTATTCCATATTTGGGTCTATATGATGTAAGTCAAAAGTCTGGAGGGTATCCAAGATTAATTTAATCGACATACAGTTCCAATATTTTATAAAAGTGTAAGTTAAAAATCTAGGCCTACAAAAAAATCCTTGATGGTCAAGGCTTCCTTTTACTGAGGCACAGAATTCAAAAGCTCATCAACGTGTTGCATGTCAACGCTAAGGTTAAAGGAGCTAAATCGATATTCTTTGGCACCTATAAATGGACACAAATGTGTTGCAACACATATACATGTAGTAATGAATGTATAAACTGATTTACATTCAATCTTTTCTGTTTTTACTATTATTTTTAATCAGTTATATTTGGCAAAATATGCAAAGAGTCCAACATGAATGGCAGTCTTTGGCATCTGGTTTTTGTAGTCTACATCAGTAGTATTCTCCTGTGAGGTAATGTGTAGCCTAGCCCATCAAGTCCCTTCATTACAAATGGTGCATGAAAGCATTCTGGCACATTTCTTTAATATTGGATATCAGAAGCCCATGTTTTCACCGGAAGATAACAACATCAATGATGCTGTAAATTGACCAATAATATAAGCTATGTTTACAATGTCAAAGACTGCGGATGATATTGAGTAAGCGTTTGCCCCCTTTAATGTTAAGGTATGGTAATGTAGTTATAGTATTGAATATGCAGTATATTAAAGATTTAAGAACAGCAGAGGAGTTAACCATTTCTGGTCACACATACCTAACAATGCTGCAAATACACAAAATCTATTTGGATTTAAATCTAAACATTTAGCAATTTCATCCATTATATATTCTTTTGTTTCCAAGGATCCCTTATAGGTGAGTTTCAAATTATTTGAAGAGAAGTAACGGGGTGGATCAAATATGGCATAAACTGGTTCTTGTGCAATGATTCCTTGTAAATTATGTTCTCGGCAGAAACCTATAACTTCCTGGAAGTGATCATCCATGGAACAGGCAACTGTCACATTGAGATGTCGTAATGCCATTCTCAAGCTGCCTTTCAGGAAAACGGGTGGCATCCACCAAACTTTAGGAGGCGGTGTTCCTTTATTATGTAAATGTCTCAAAATTGAATGTACTTTCTTTTTCTGGTTAATTTGATCTGCAAACCAATCAGATAATCGTTCTGTTTCGAGTCCCCCATTGAAGAAGACAATTAGTTCCATGTTGGCATTGTGACAAGCTTGCACGAGGTTCGTAAGGAAGGATGTCATCCGATTCCACTGTCCACCACAGACCCAATCTGAGTAATACCCCCCATAGAGACGATCTAAACAACTTTCAGCATCCACTACAAGACAAAATCGTGATGAGCCGCCATGTCTGCCACGCCTTTTCGGCACAAACCCCCGTGCAATTTTTAGCAAATCGACCGACACACATGCCGAAGAACACTGGCTTTCGAGGTAATCCTGCAATGATTTGATTCCCATCTTGGCTGCACCTTTTCCTTGTCGATTTCACATGATCTAAAGTTTTAAATAAATAGGATTTCAAGGGACATCTTTTGACGGTAAAGAAGAAATAATCAGAAAATTAATTCATTGCCATGTGCATCTATGCACTTGGTAGACTCGGTCAGAGTAAAAGACACGACTCAACATGGAATCCCAACAGACGGGAAAGTCTAGTTGATCAAGGTGAATGACAGGTGCCCGGATAACCTATCCCAACATCCTCTGCAACTAAGAGCTGACGACATTTCATTGCATTCGGAACCACTATTTTAACGGTTAGTCCACCCCAATCTGTTTCACAGAGAATTACTTACGAATTAACTCTGTAACAGATGAGTGTCCACAACACGTGCATTGACTGCAGACGGCGCCAGTCATTGGCTCAACGGCTCGTGCAATGTTTACTTAACACCTAACTGCTTCGGGCAAAATGATGCATTTTACTCCTTTTAATACCCATTTACACTAAATAGGAAATATTTTTTAACTTCAAATACTTCAAACGTCTTTATTTATTTTTCTTTTACCTCAAAAAAATGTTTGAGAATTTAATTTGTCGGAGTAAAAAAGTTAATATGCCGTACTTATTAAGCCTCGTCGATGTCAGCGTTGTTGTTTTCAATGAGTGCACGTGCTTTTTATACGGCTCATTGTGCGATACTATTTTCTTTTACGTAATTTTGTCATCTTTTGGTTCAGATAGATTCCATTTTAATTGAATATTATATAACTAATTATAAGGACGGGTTGATGTGTATTTCTAAACTCACACCTGTGTTTCTTTACAAGAAATGAAATGACATGGGGGGGGGGGTTTGCACCAAATGGACTAAACCCCATATCATTTGCTCAAGATACACTTCTTCATTTTAATGTTGTAGGCAAGATATAATTTAATAAAATAATTTAATCCCTTCAAGTGCACCTGTGCTTCAAATGCAAGCTTTATTGTCCACCTGCTTTGGATTATGGGTTTCGAACAACGTCGGAATTATCTTTTCAGGAATAAATCTCCGGGCGTGTCTTTTCACCACCGACAACCGCCAAGTCCTTTTGATTGACCATAAATGCGACGTTGTAACGGTTGTATGAATACGAATAAAGTTAATAACTAATACAGCCTACAATATTAGTAATCTGTGGTGAAAATCATAATCATAAATATTTAAGATTTTATGTTTGTGCAAATAAAATAGCCCCATTTTCTGAATTGTGTTAATATGTTGAGGTATATTTAAAACGCCCACATTTTCATGTTTACGTATATTGTCGCCACCCCCGTCCACCCCTCCACCATTCGTCGGTAGGTAGACGAAGTGACTTATCGTCACAATTTTTATCCGATTTCAATGAAACTTGAAATATAGGTTTATCCCCCTAAGATCTCGGTTCCTTTGTATCGGACTGTGACCTCATGTATTACGGCCCCTGATTGTACGAAAAATCACGTTTTTATCTTGTGAACACTGTAGAGGTCACAATATTGACCGATTTTGATGAAACTTGAAATGTATGTTTATAACACACAGATCTTGGTTCCTTTCATATTTGTGCATATCGGATCGTAACTTCCTGAATTTTAGCCCCTGATCATACGAAAAGTCGCCCTTTTTTAGCTTGTGGTCCCTCTGGAGGTCACAATTATTATCCGATTTAAAAACAAACCGTCTAATTATATCACCGTAACACCGTAATGAAGGTAGAGGTCGAATTTCGTGAAAATCGGACCAAAACTGCCGGACAAAATGGTCGCCGCTTGTACACGAATAGTGTATAAATATGGTATATCAAGGATATTGACCCTGTAAAGGTCACAATTTTTATCTGATTTTAATGAAACGTGAAATATATATTTATAACCCAAAGATCTTCGACCTGTCGATATTCGCGCATATCAGATCGTAGCTTCCTGAATTATGGCCCTTAATTGTTAGAAAAATCGCCTTTTGTTTAGCATGTTCGCTATCCATCTTTTGCAAAATGTGGGCGTATCCTGCCTGGCAGCGACTGGTTTTTAAAAAGAAAAATCGGTGGTCGATTAACAGAAATCAGTAGTCGGTTGTCTTGTGGAAAATATTGAAGATTTTGTGTTTGTGCAAATGTAATGTCCCTCTCGTAACAATTGTGTTATTTTGTTGTATTTTGAAAACAAACGGTGGTCGTCGGTGGTCAATTGAAAAAAATCCGCGGTTTTATTATATATGGAAAATATAAAATGTTGAAGACTTTATGTTTGTGGAAATGCATTTTTCCCTATTCTGAATTGTGTTAATATTAATATCTTGTATAGTGCCTACTGTGTATGACGGTCGTTTACGTCATCGGTGATTAAAAGACACACCGTAAATATCCACCAGATGTAACAGACGTTGTCGGCTTTTCCAAAACATCTCAAAGATGACATCTTGTTTTGTTTATGTCATTTTAAACTTTTTTTTATCAATTTTGAACAAGGTTGCGAAGTTGACACTCAATTGGACCAGAGTTTTCGTTTTAGAAAAGCTATTTTTGTCCTTGTGATTTGACTGTCGTTGTTCTGTCCTTGTTTTTAGACCAGAACTGCGCGGTACCGCCGGTACCTATAAATCCAGAATGTGAGTTTTATGGCACTCTGCCAATAAAGTAATTTTTTTATGTTCTTCAGCTTGAATTTATATTTTGTACATACTTTCTTAAGGTATATACCTCATCCACCTTTCATATATTTCACTGTGCTATGGGGGAAATTTTGCCCGGGCAGCTGCGATACGGCCTACTCTTATATCGAATTCCAACAGCAACGGCCTACTCTTATATCGAATTCCAACAGCAAAAGGATCTTTTAAGTGCACGCCAATGTATACACGGGACCTCGGTTTTTGTCCCATCCGAAAGACTAGACAGCTGTCCTTGTCAGGCCCTCCGTTCTGCATCACTGACAAGGCGAAACCACGTGGGAAAATGTGGATGAACTTTCTCAGCCAATGCAGGGATCGAGCACCAAACCTCCTGGCTAGCGAGGTAGCGTCTTAGCCACATGATCCCCATTTTATGTAATTAATATCTATCTATCTAGATGACCTGATTAAGCTCGAATGAATTGGCTTTTGATCGGTAATTTTTTTTTAGTTTTTCGAAAATAATTTTACTTTGATCTACCCCCCTCCCTCCCATTTAAAAAATGTTGAATATTCGACGACATCAGAAATTAAATCTATAGATTTATGGCGTTCTTCGCACACTGTATCATCATTTACTGGATTCAAAATACATCCCGCTTATACATTATGCAATCGTGATACTATATTTGTAATGTTTATATTACGTATTTTATTTTTTATTTACAGGATTTTGATTAACGGAGGATTGGCTGACGAAGAGTGTGTTTTTCCAATCATCGTGCTCGATTCGGCGAATCCGCCTCTAATAATCCGATTGGTAGTCGCGATCAAACAGACTTCAGACTGTTTTGGGTGAGCACTCTTTCAGAGCTACAACAAAGTGACAGGCATCATACACACCAGTGCAGAATGATTGACAGCTGTCAGCCTTCACCCTAGAAATATCAAGGGAAATAATTCTAACAACTGGAGGCAGACCACATAAATGTTAAAACCTGTTCTACTGCTATTCCAGGCCACGAATTTAAAGTACATTGTAGAACCACAAACTAATATAGCCATGTTTATATCCCTAACTTTGACAATCTGTCTTTCGCCCATAATGCCATTAATCCCCCTCCCCGCACATGCACAAAAAGTCACGAAAGAAATAGATAAACATTCAATGTTTTAATTTTTCTATACCACCCCCCCCCCCCCACATCCACACACACACCATAGTTATATTGGCTTTCACAGCAGGATTGTTTTTATTTAGAATGTCCCCAGGAGTATTTTCTCCATTGGTCCCAACAACATGATTTTTTTATTAGCGCCCACGGCACGATTTTTTAAATATTGTATGTTATAATAATATTAGTATTTCTATGGTCCCAATGATTTTATATAGATTGCCAGTCACAGCAGAATTTTTATTCGCATTAGCCCCCACAACAAAGTTTTCTTTAGATTATCCATCACGTCGGGCCTTGAGTTCACTAAGCATTCTCAGGCTTAAGTTAATAATTTACTCAACTTTCAATTACTGTTTATAAGAAATATCTTTGATCCCCAAACTCAAAACTTTGCACATTGTTTCTTATTCAGGTATGCCTATTTGATACATTAAAACAGCCAAGGTTTTATACAGGACTATATTTTAGTTAAAATAAGGCGAACAATTTTGAGTAAATTATAAACTAAAGTCTGAGAGTGCTATGTTCAGTTTGGCTTTCACAGCAAAATTTTTCTTAAGATTAATGCCCCCACCATTATTCTCTAAAGATTGCCCCACCCCACCCCTCAAAGCAGTAATTATTTATAATGGTTCCGATTTGCCCTCACAGCAGGATGTTCAATAGATTAGTCTCAACAATGAGATTTTCTCTAGATTGCTACAGTATATTTATTACTAAATTATTACAACATATTTATTACTATTACATCATATTTATTATTATTATTACAGCATATTTATAGTGCCCCCTTCCATATTCCGTGTTTAGGGGCACTTTACAAAGTGACAATGTAATCGTATAAAAAAACACAAAAAAAAACAACAACCAAATTATGGACATATCAGTTGTATGCAGTGTCTGTTAAAGCGGCTTTAAATAAACGTTTTAAAACGGTTTTTTTTTTATACTGCATGGAATATTATTCTATAAAACATACAGTTGAAAACTAAAACAGCCCCCATAAGAGTCTTACAGAAACTGCGAATGTTCGGCCCAGCAGAATTTTTCGTCGGAATAGCCATCACAGCACAATTTGTTTTCAGATTAGTTCCCACAACACGATTTTCTATAGATTGGTCTCAACAGAGGGTTTTGATTTAGATATCCATCACATCAGGATTTCCGTTAGATTCTTTAGAATATCTATTATATCAGAAATTTCTTTCTTTAGATTATTATCCATCACAGCAGAATTATTCGGCACAATAGCCATCACAAATTTTGGGTCAAAATAGCTATCACAGCTGAATTTTCTATCGATTGGTCCCGATAGGAATAATTCGTTCTCAGCAGGATTTTCTATACATTGCACCCAACAACATTATTTTTTCAAAGATTATCATTCGTATCAAGAATTGTGGTTAGATTAATCATCAGAAAGGCAGAATTATTCGGCATAATAGCCACCAAAATATAATTTTTCATCAGAATAGCTATCACAGCAGAATTTTCTATAGATTGTTCCCGCAGCAGGAATTGTCATTAGATTATTTAGTATATTCAGCAGAGGAGGAATAGTCATTAGCATATCCATCACAGTAGAATATTTTCATCACAACAGCCATGACAGCAGAATATTTTCATCACAACAGCCATACACAGCTAAATTTGTTTTTAGCTTGGTTCCAACAGCAAGATTTTCTATAGATTGGTACAAACAGCATGCTTTTCTATAGATTGGTTTAAACAGCATGATTTTCCTTTAGATTATCCATCATATAAGGAATTTCGTTAGAATATCCATCACAACAGGTTTATTCGGCAAAATAGCCAGCACAGCAGACTTACTCTGCAGGATGGCTATCACAGCAGAATTTTCTATATACTGGTCCTAACTGGAAGAATTGCGGTTAAATTATTCATCAGAGCTGAAATTTTCGTCACAGTAGCGATTACAGCAGAATATTTTTATTACAATAGCCATGACAGCAGTAGTTGTTTTCTGCTTGGATATCTTCTATAGATTGGTTTAAACAGCTGGATTTTTCTTCAGATAATCCATCATATCAGGAATTTCGTTACATTATCTATCACAGCAATGGTATTCGGCAGATAACCACCAAAACAGTACTTTCGTCAAAATAGCTATCACAGCAGAATTTTCTATAGACTAGTCCAAACAGCAGGAATTGTGGTTAGTTTATTCAGCAGAGCAGAAATTGTCGTTAGAAAATCCACGAAGGCAGAATATTTTCGTCACAATAGCCATGACAGCAGAATATTTTCATCACAAAAGCATAACTGCAAAATTTGTTTTTAGTTTGGTTCCAACAGCAGGATTCTCTATAGATTGGTTTAAACAACAGGATTTTCTATAGATTGGTTTAAACAGCAGTATTTTCTATAGATTGGTTTAAACAGGATTTTTCTTTAGATTATTCATCATATAAGGAATATCGTTAGAATATCCTTACAACAGGTTTATTCGGCAGAATAGCCAGCACAGCAGACTTTTTCGTCAGAATAGTTATCACAGTAGAATGTTCTATAGATTGGTCCTAAATTGAAGAATTGTGGTTAGATTATTCAACAGAGCTGGAATTTTCGTCACAATAGCGATTACAGCAGAATATTTTTATCACAATAGCCATGACAGAAGTTGTTTTCAGTTTGGATATCTTCTATAGATTTGTTTAAACAGCTGGATTTTTCTTCAGATTATCCATCATATCAGGCATTTCGTTACATTATCCACCACAGCAATGTTATTCGGCAGATAACCACTAAAACAGTGTTTTAGTCAAAATAGCTATCACAGCAGAATTTTCTATAGATTGGTACCAACAGCAGGAATTGTGGTTAGATTATTCAGCACAGCAGGAATTGCCGTTAGAAAATCCATGAAGGCAGAATATTTTCGTCACAATAGCCATGACAGCATAATATTTTCATCAAAACAGCTAACAGCAAAATTTGTTTTTAGCTTGGTTCCAACAGAAGGATTTTCTATAGTTCGGTTTAAACAGCAGGATTTTACTTTAGATTATCCATCATATAAGGAATTTCATTAGAATATCCATCACATCAGGTTTATTCGGCAGAATAGCCAGCACAGCAGACTTTTTCGTCAGAAGAGCTATCACAGTAGAATGTTCTATAGATTGGTCCTAAATTGAAGAATTGTGGTTAGATTATTCAACAGAGCTGGAATTTTCGTCACAATAGCGATTACAGCAGAATATTTTTATCGCAATAGCCATGACAGAAGTTGTTTTCAGTTTGGATATCTTCTATAGATTTGTTTAAACAGCTGGATTTTTCTTCAGATTATCCATCATATCAGGAATGTTATTCGGCAGATAACCACTAAAACAGTGTTTTAGTCAAAATAGCTATCACAGCAGAATTTTCTATAGATTGGTACCAACAGCAGGAATTGTGGTTAGATTATTCAGCACAGCAGGAATTGCCGTTAGAAAATCCATGAAGGCAGAATATTTTCGTCACAATAGCCATGACAGCATAATATTTTCATCACAACAGCTAACAGCAAAATTTGTTTTTAGCTTGGTTCCAACAGAAGGATTTTCTATAGTTCGGTTTAAACAGCAGGATTTTACTTTAGATTATCCATCATATAAGGAATTTCGTTAGAATATCCATCACATCAGGTTTATTCGGCAGAATAGCCAGCACAGCAGACTTTTTCGTCAGAATAGCTATCACAGCAGAATGTTCTATAGATTGGTCCTAAATTGAAGAATTGTGGTTAGATTATTCAACAGAGCTGGAATTTTCGTCAGAATAGCGATTACAGCAGAATATTTTTATCACAATAGCCATGACAGCAGAAATTGTTTTCTGCTTGGATATCTTCTATAGATTGGTTTAAACAGCTGGATTTTTCTTCAGATTATCCATCATATCAGGAATTTCGTTACATTATCCATCAGAGCAATGTTATTCGGGAGATAACCACTAAAACAGTGTTTTAGTCAAAATAGCTATCACAGCAGAATTTTCTATAGATTGGTCCCAACAGCAGGAATTGTGGTTAGATTATTCAGCAGAGCAGGAATTGCCGTTAGAAAATCCATGAAGGCAGAATATTTTCGTCACAATAGCCATGACAGCATAATATTTTCATCACAACAGCTAACAGCAAAATTTGTTTCTAGCTTGGTTCCAACAGAAGGCTTTTCTATAGTTCGGTTTAAACAGCAGGATTTTACTTTAGATTATCCATCATATAAGGAATTTCGTTAGAATATCCATCACATCAGGTTTATTCGGCAGAATAGCCAGCACAGCAGACTTTTTCGTCAGAATAGCTATCACAGTAGAATGTTCTATAGATTGGTCCTAAATTGAAGAATTGTGGTTAGATTATTCAACAGAGCTGGAATTTTCGTCACAATAGCGATTACAGCAGAATATTTTTATCACAATAGCCATGACAGAAGTTGTTTTCAGTTTGGATATCTTCTATAGATTTGTTTTAACAGCTGGATTTTTCTTCAGATTATCCATCATATCAGGAATTTCGTTACATTATCCATCACAGCAATGTTATTCGGCAGATAACCACTAAAACAGTGTTTAAGTCAAAATAGCTATCACAGCAGAATTTTCTATAGATTGGTCCCAACAGCAGGAATTGTGGTTAGATTATTCAGCACAGCAGGAATTGCCGTTAGAAAATCCATGAAGGCAGAATATTTTCGTCACAATAGCCATGACAGCATAATATTTTCATCACAACAGCTAACAGCAAAATTTGTTTTTAGCTTGGTTCCAACAGAAGGATTTTCTATAGTTCGGTTTAAACAGCAGGATTTTACTTTAGATTATCCATCATATAAGGAATTTCGTTAGACTATCCATCACATCAGGTTTATTCGGCAGAATAGCCAGCACAGCAGACTTTTTCGTCAGAATAGCTATCACAGCAGAATGTTCTATAGATTGGGCCTAAATTGAAGAAATGTTGTTAGATTATTCAACAAAGCTGGAATTTTCGTCACAATATCGATTACAGCAGAATATTTTTATCACAATAGCCATGACAGCAGAAGTTGTTTTCAGTTTGGATATCTTCTATAGATTGGTTTAAACAGCTGGATTTTTCTTCAGATTATCCATCATATCAGGAATTTCGTTACATTATCCATCACAGCAATGTTATTCGGCAGATAACCACTAAAACAGTGTTTTCGTCAAAATAGCTATCACAGCAGAATTTTCTATAGACTAGTCCCAACAGCAGGAATTGTGGTTAGATTATTCAGCAGAGCTGAAATTTTCGTCACAGTAGCGATTACAGCAGAATATTTTTTATCACAATAGCCATGACAGCAGAAGTTGTTTTCTGCTTGGATATCTTCTATAGATTGGTTTAAAAAGCTGGATTTTTCTTCAGATTATCCATCAAATAAGGAATTTCGTTAGAATATCCATCACATCAGGTTTATTCGGCAGAATAGCCAGCACAGCAGACTTTTTCGTCAGAATAGCTATCACAGTAGAATGTTCTATAGATTGGTCCTAAATTGAAGAATTGTGGTTAGATTATTCAACAGAGCTGAAATTTTCTTCACAATAGCGATTACAGCAGAATATTTTTTTCATCACAATAGCCATGACAGCAGAATACTTTCACCACAACAGCCATATACCACAGCAAAATTAGTTTTAAGCTTGATTCAAACAGCAGGATTTTCAACAGATTGGTTTAAACAGCAGGGGTTTTCTTTACATTATCCGTCATATCAGGAATTTCGTCAGAAAAGATACCACAGGAGAGTTTTATATAGATTAGTCCCAACAGCAGGAATTGTGGTTAGATTATTCAGCAGAGCAGAATATTTTCGTCACAATAGCCATGACAGCAGAATTTGTTTTCAGCTTGGTGTTTACAGAAGGATTTTCTATGATGGCTATGATATCGTTTTGTGGGGAGTATTTGTGCAAATCAAAACGGCTAGATTAAAGAAAAATCATATCTGAGTGAATTGGAAGAGGTTAGATTGCCTGACATTACGAATTGTGGAACAAAAACGTGCCGAAGCGTGAGCAGGTAAAATCGAGGCTTGGACAGGCATTGCATTCCTGTTCTTTTTTATTATATATTGTCTAGTTCGGTATGGTGTATGCATACATATACAGATAGAAGGTCAGATTCCTGTGAAAAAACCAAGGATGTTAAACCCCATTTCATTTCTTTTCATCAGATTGGGCCGAAATGCAGCATTTCCCCATACCACAGAAAACATTGGGACCTTAATTTGTAAAAGAAAACAAGCATAACAAATAGGGTGATTGAAACATGCAGATGTATAACTTTATTTTCCATATTTGGTCAACATACAATTTGCCCCTCGACAGCAAATATTTATTTTGTTCACCACAACAAATACTGAGGATTCTTTCAACAAAATGTTGCATAAAAATTGTCGAGATTACAAACACGAAGTTGCACTTCTGGAGATATGGTAAATGTAGCACTGCAAATACTGAGTGTTTCTTGAATCTTCTTTTTAATAGTTTTGTACATAGATATACAACTAATTGGAATCCCAGTGCCTGAAAGAATAATGGTAAATAGTCTTCTTTAATAATGAATTTAATCATAGTGTAAGTGTACATAAATTAACTAAAATTACAAATTACCACCACTACCATCAAAGAATCAACAAATTGGAGTCTGTTCCAGTTGCAGGTTTACAACACAATGTCATGAAATTTTATTGCACATTGGGAGTCTTTAGCACCGGAAGGAAACCAGGAGAATCAGGAAAACCCAGGAAAAAGCCAAAATAGCCAGTCTGAAAGATACTTTAAACGGTTTACGAGATTATGCTTTGTAAATGAAATCTAGGCGGACAAACCTCAGTATAAAAGGGTTTTACAAGAACAAGAAATTACCTTATTGCTGACAATGTTAAATCTGAAGCCTCTTTTCTGCTTTTCTTTTCTCAGGACCGCACGCCTAAAATGTTAACAATTGTTATTGTCAATGTTATATACTACATGAAATAAACTTAAATGGGTTTATATTCCTATATGGAGCTAATGAAAACAGGCAAACCCCATGCAATGAGGTACAAGGGAAATTTTGCCTGGACATGTGGAGTTGGGATGGCCTAGTGGTCTAGAGTGTCGCGCTTCGACCTCTAGCTGGCCGGTCACCTCTGGCTTGCGGTTGTGGTAATATATTTGCCAAGGGGTCCTTTACGTCACACATGCACGTCAATGTATTGACGGGATCATTGTTTTCAGTCCCATCCGAAAGACTATAGACAGTTGTCCCTGTCAGACCTTTCGTCGAGCAGCACAGTGACAAGGGGAACTAACGTCGGAAAATCCCGATGAACTTCTCAATTCTCGTCAACTGACCAATACCGGTACTAACGTAATTTGGCAAGACATTATTTACTACACAGGCCTACGACCGTATATCGATATCAAAAGACACTTCCTACCTGGTGCATTGAAATTCCTGGTGTTTCGTGTTATACATTGTGTCGTCACGTGTACTTCTGTCGCTTTCATTTAATTCTCAGCTTCCTAATTCTATTAAACATGTCGGTTGGTATGGGTATCGCCATCAATTCGCTGTCATGAGGCGAGCTGCTAACGCGACCTTCACCGATCATGTCAAGGCGTGGTTATGCTTCTTAATCCCCGCCTACAAACACGTTAGAATTACTGCTCAGCTAGTTATTGGTAGCTCCTCCCCTTTTTTATATTTCGATAGGTGCGGTATAGCATCAACCCAAAATTTGCCTTGAGTTGTTGAAGCGTAGGTTAAAAGTAAAGTTACTTCACACGCAAGCGTTATGGCTGACAGCGGCTCGTTTCAACCGGGAACGGTTGGGGCCCCGACATCGTTTGTAGAGTTATCAATATCATGTCGGCAAGTATTCATTGTTATTGTCGTTAAAGTCTGGGCTTAGTTCGAAATATTTATAGTATTTGAAATCAGAACTGAGGCATAAAGTTTTCACAGTTCGGCTAACTTTTTACTTTCACTTCATACCTGAAATGACGACGTAAACAATCTTGACCTAATTTACTAATTCCACTCTAATCGTAAAATCATGATTATTTATAAATCTTTTTTGTAATTTGTTAGTTTTAGTTTACAGTGTTTTTCAATGCGTATCTTTCTTTGCCGCATTAATAATTTGTTTTGGATGTGTCTTGTGCCAAAATCATTGCGTAATCATAGATCGTATAGGCCCTAGTAGTACAGTTCGATGGCGTAATCACCGCACATCAATCAACATTGTTGTAAATTTCCTCTGTGACTAAATATTGCATATTATAGTCTACATCATGTAGCATTCCACAAACACAGACCACACACAACCCGGATTTTGACAGATTTTGTCAAAATCCAACATGGATAGAGACGTATCTAGAATTAATTGTCATCAGCTGGCATTAATGATTAATACACATAACCCTTATTTTGTCGAGATAAATTCCAGGAAGTTAGGTCTGATATGTGCAAAAGTCAAAAGAACTAAGATTTTATCAAAATTGGATAAAAAGTGTTACCTCAAGAGGAACCACAGCCTTGATCCACCATTTTCACGTAATACAAACTCAAGGTGTAAAAACAGTGATATTTTTAAACGTTTTTAAAAATCGGATAAAAATTGTGACTTAGGCGCCTACTAGACTAGGGCCTGCAATATATTCCCATACTTTTTCTGGTCACAATATATATCTCTATGCCTGACATGTTGTTTAGATCAGCATACCAGGCAATTAAATGTCAGTGAACTGGACCCAACCCATGTGTCCAAAATGTATCCCTCTTTTTTTAATTAGTGTTAGACCTATAGTAAAACTGTAATCATTAGAAATGTTTGTAATTGTTATTCATTGTAATAATTGTAACATTGAAATTAAATTGACCAGGATGGCTGTAAATATAGCTTTCATATTCTGACTATTATAGCTTCCACAGTAAACATTTTCATACCAACTTTTAGTTTGCTATTTATTTATCCTCCTCTCTTATTTTTTTTTGTTCAGAAAGCTGATTGATGCAGACACATTTTCTAAATCTGATCCAAGTAAGTTTTATCTACTACAAACTCATGATCAATGAAGTCAAATCCAACTATCAATAATTTGTTTATGTACAAGACACTGTGTACACTACACAGGACCTTGTTTTTTTGCCCCATCCAAATGACTAGACAGGTGTCCTCGTCAGGCCCTCCGTCCTGGACCACTGATAAGAGAAACCGCACCTGGAGGAAACCTAAGACATCAGGTCTAGTGAGCCAGAATCTTTCTCACTGAGCCACTACAGCTCCACGAGTTAATATTTAAAGGGACAATAACACTCTTGTTGGCTTGGCAGCTCTAGAAAATAAATAATAGTCTTATTTTAAGTACCAGATGTTTATGTGTCCTACCTGTTGTGTAAATTATCCATTAGATCATATTTTACTTGTCCAGAGGGTTCGAAAATAGAAAATATTTCAAAATCCAAGTCACATTTGAAAAGGTTTACGTTAACCTTTTCAAATCATGTAGTTGAATTTTTCCAATTTTTTAAATAAGGTGTGTTACGATGAAATTTGTATCATCAATTTATTTGAATATTGTAAAATAATACAATTTGTTGACCAGAATAAAGATTGGGACATATTATTCAATTACAACAAGAGTGTTATTGGGGCTTTAAGGATGATGTTTTTACAATCAAGTAAACACACAACAGATCAATTCTCTCAAACACATAAAATTTAAATTTGATAGAATGAAAAAGCTCAAAATAGTGATTTTATGGAGCACTGCATGAGGTTAAAAATGCGGATTTTTAAAAAGCTAGGTTTTAAAAAAGCTAGGGTTAATATACCTCCTAATATAGTTTTGTAGGAGATGCAATCATATACTAAGGTTGACCTCTGAACAATAATAACCGTAATTGCATTAATTCAAGAAGGCATGAGTACCAGAGCCGTGACCTGAAGATCTCTGTGCCAATCAGTATCACACAGTATCTGGAGACTAGCTGATTGTTTCTAATAGGGTCCACTAAAGATTGGTCTGGAAGGCCTAGACAAAACCGATACATTACATTAACCGGCAACATTTGCAGGATCGCATGCTGCCAGCTTGTTTTCTGTTACATATGTCTAGTAGTATTGTTATATATTTCAGTGTGTGTATTGTTTGTACAAGATCATGTAAATAGAGGCTGGAAGGAAGTAAGTTATATTTTATATCTCCAATTAAGCAAAATTAGGAAAGGCTGAAGTTCGCAAGGATGTGGAAGGGACAGGGAAATGTCAAAATTAATATCTGATTGACTTTCAATTTATACAGAGAGTGTTTAAGTTTACACGACAAAGAAATCTTTTGTTTGGGGCCATGAGAAGACGAATTCTATTGATTTTCAACCCTTTAATGCATAGTAAATGTTTTCTTTACTGACAAAAAAGAAAATATATTTGACAACCCTTGTCGTCTGCCAGAACAACTTAACTGCTGTAGGCATGTTTCATTGCAACTTATCTTTTAAATGAAATATGATATTCAAATAATTTGTGTCTCTTACTAAATTACAAAAATATTATCACCAAGAAGTGTATCACATATTATTAATGTGATGCTTTACAATAAGTGGTAATGATTTGTATGTTCAAATTGAAAAATTGATACTCTGAATATGATTTGATGAATATTGACTCTTGAATTCCTATTTTAAAGTTTGGTAGAACTGAAATTATATGGAATAATCTCAATCCAGATTTTGTTCAGAAATTTGTTTTGAAATATCGATTTGAAGAACTTCAGAAATTGAAATTTGAAATGTGAGTTTTACTGTTTTTAACCTTTTGTAATTTTATATTTAAGTAAATTTGAATAAATACAGACATTTTGTCATTTTTGAGATAATTGACCTTTGGGATTTTATAATTATTGGTATTTACCCTGCAACAAGACTACTAATATCAATTTCATGATAAAACAAGCAATACTATTTGTTTATTTTGTGTGTTGACATTTTGTCCTACACATGTATTTTTACCCTTCAGATATGATGTAGATTGTAAAAGTGCAGATTTAAGTAAACATGTAAGTATTAGTATCATTCAAAATATATATGAAATTAATAGGTACTTGGTGCAATGTGAAGCTTTTGTGTTTTATTGTGTAGATTTCCATTGGGTAAAAGAATGTTTATTATAGTTCTTACTCCACATTATCATATTCAACATTAAAAACTCAAATTAGAATGCAGTATTAGTTCATTTCAATCAATATTGATGTGGTTATCTTAACACAAAAAATATAGGCCCCTTATATGGAATATTTATAACACAATACAGCTTTTAAAATAAAAAAAAAATAGGCCACAAGTCTATGCAGAAATAAAGCAATTAAAAACAGCTGATCCACAAACGATAAAAAAGAAAAGTTCACTTGTAAGTAGAATGGACTAACCAAACACAAAAAGTATTATTTGATTTAGACTTCTGATGTATTTCACCAAATGTATGTCATGAGGAATAACAATACAAATTTTAAAAATTGAATATGAATCGAATTTATATAGTACATTTAGATGTGGTTTTCAGCCTTTAAAATCATCTCTTTCAATTTTGCTATTAAATTTGTGTATCAATATCCAACTAAATTATTTTAATTTCAGGATTTTCTGGGTAGTACCGAATGTACATTAGGAGAAATAATCACATCAAACAAAATAGCCAAAAGATTAGCGTAAGTTTTATCTGTACAATCATACTGGATTTGACCTGGTTTGAGAGTTATCAACTTTTCTGCTAACAGGGTTCTTGGCATGCCTCATAATAAAAATTAAACCCTGAAAGTCACATGTTTGAACCATTATTAGATTATGGCTATGAAATAGTTATATATGAGTACATGTTTGAAATAGATTTATTTATTTTACATTTCCCCTGACACAAAATTAAGCAGTCTTATTCTCCAAAATACTATCAAGATTGGCCCTTTAACATCCTAAAGTTTAATTTTTGTGATTATATATTCATGGTTTCTGATTCTGAATTTCTTCTTTTGTTTTGTTTTTTTTTCAGTGGTCCAAAGAAAGACAGTGGTTCAATAATAAGTAAGTTTAGATTTATAATATGGGTATTGGTGACTTAAACAATCCTTGAACTTATGTACAAACTTGATATATACTGAGCGCCATAGAAAACGCATCACTTAGTTTTTCGTATAACAAAATGATCCTGTAAACATATCTTATTTATTTTGCTTCTTATTGTGAACAATATTCAAATGGAAACACATCAATAAAAACACATTTGTACACTTATGGATGTTTAATCTGTAATCAACGGTACAAAGTCAGAGGGGTCAAAACCAAAAGTACGACACAGATGTCAGTAGCGCGTGTGTACTCCACTGGCTTTTACGCACGCTGTGCAGCGACGTAGTATGGAATTAACCATCTGCGTCGTACTTTTGGTTTTGACGCTTCTGACTTTGTACCGTTGATTACAGATTAAACATCCATAAGTGTACAAATGTGTTGTTATTGATGTGTTCCCATTTGAATATTGTTCACAATAAGAGGCAAAAAAAATAAGATATGTTTACAGGATCATTTTGTTATACAAAAAACTAAGTGATGCGTTTTCTATGGCGCTCAGGAAACCTTAACGCTTAAAGGTTACATGAAAAGATCTATTTAGTTTATCAAAAGTATAATACATATCAATTTTATATTTTCCAGTAAATGCTGAAGAACAAAGTAGTTGTAAGGTAAGTTATGATGTCAATTATTAACCAGTCGTAATTTGATGCAGACAAATTGAGTAAGGCTTGGCATTTTAAATTTAAATTAATTTAAGGCTTGTGTGAGAACTACATAAAATTCAAATATCAGTTAGTGGATTCAATTTGTAAAATCATTTTTTCTGTAAAACAAATTCAACACAAGTAATTCATATAACGGAAAAAAAGGATGAAATCAAAATTTCTTTTCAAACCAGGGACAGCATTATATTTAACATTAAATTGAACTATTTCATTTCTGTTTAAAATCACCTACTAATCTCACCATATCGTTAAATTATTAAAATGTACATTCTCATATTATGTCATCAAATCATTGTTTATTTGAATGTCAAAATTTTTAACAAGTTTTGATTTGTTTTAATTATAGGAGAGGGTGACATTACATTTTTGTGGGCACAAATTAGATAAAAAAGATTTCTTTGGTAAATCTGACCCGTTTTTGTCCATCTATAGAGTCAACGAAGATCAAAGGTAATTTCTCAGTGTAATTTAATATATAATAATTATGATCAAATACGAATTTGTGGGGCTCAGTTCATGGTGTGTATTTTTTTTTTGATGAGTCTTTGTCTATTAATAATTCAAAACATGAATATGAAATATTTACTTCTTCTTCCAATGATTATCAGCCTGTCTGCAAGACCCACGTTTTCTATACAGCAGCAAATCACATGTGAAGCAAAACTCAATATTCTAAAAATTCTAAGAATAACCGTTCTCATGCATTAGCAGACATTAAATTTCTTTTTTTTTGTAGCTTTACACTGGTTCACAGAACAGAAGTTATAAAGAAAACATTAGATCCCACATGGAAACCATTTTCTATACCTGTTCGATCTCTTTGTAATGGTGACTATGATAGGTAAGACCAGTTGTTCTTTTCTTACTATCTAAATTAAACATTGTGACGACGGGATTTTACTTTAATTACACATGAACATGATATATCAGGAACCAAGTAATTGCATAAATTTTTGTAAGTTTTATAACAAAATGAACTGTATTCTATTACAATGTACTATTACCAGACAACCCAAACTTACTTATTTCATGATGTAAAATGTAAATATAAGTAATATATTTATTTATAGGGCATTAAAGTTTGAATGTTATGATTGGGATGCTGATGGAGGGTAAGAACCTTGATTACTCAGTTGATCATATGCAGTGATAATCAAAGCCAATCCGAAGATTTACATGTATTTTCTGTATTGTGTGATTAATTCGTATAATTATTATCTGAACATAGATGAACACCTGAAAAATGATATGGAACAGTAATTTTAATTGATTAAATTGTTAAAGATTGACCACATGACAAAGTTGCTGGGCAACCATTGTTTCCATGATTGTGTGTCAAGAGTTCAAGTTTCGATTTAACATATGACAACCTGAATTTTTTAACTCAAGGATTTCTCAGATTTAGAAATATTTAAAACAAATATTAAAATTTACAAGTGAAAGCAAACAAAAATATGATATTTGTTTATTTTGCAGTCACGATTTCATTGGTGAATTTAAAACAAATCTAAGAGAACTTTCAAGAGGACCATCTGAAAGAAACAAATATGAGGTATTGAATATTTATAGAATAGATAAAGAGTTGAAAATCACTCAACAAATTTATAATTCAACCATTTAACGACCAGAAAAATATTAAAATCATAATTTGAACATATTGAGAGTATCGGTAATCTTCTGCATATTGTATAGTGTTTAATACAAAAGATTTAGTTCTGTATTTTGAAAATATCCACCTAACATTGATTGTGCCCATTTTTTTCTTTAGTGTATAAATCCTAAGAAAGCAGCTAAGAAACAAAAATATAAAAATTCAGGAGTGGTAAGTTAATTTCTAATACATGTACCTCGTTGTATTTATGTAGATTAATCTAAGTTTTTGTATTAGTAAGATTGACAGTTTAACATAAAATTTACATCCTGCAAATCAAATCAACATAAAATATCTTGTAGAATGGAACATTCAATTTGTGTATGCAAATCAATGAGTGTTGGTCTTTTGAACGTATTAATCAATTTGTAATTCTGATATATATACATATACTTCAAGTTTCTTTAATTCAATTTTAGATTCTGTATAAAATTTTGTTTGTTTTTTTTCTTCTAGATTGAAATGATAAGTTGTAAAATAGAGCAAGTTTTTACATTTTTAGATTACGTTCGAGGAGGGTAAATATAAATACATTATTTAATCCTAAAATCTAAAAAATTAATCAATTTCAATAGCTATAAATTATATGAGCCAATATGTGCACAAACGATTTTGATAGAAGAAATGTTTATAGAAATAAAATTCTGAATTGATCTGTTGATTAAATGTTGAGGCTCATGTCAACCTCTAGTTGTGTTGGTCGTATTTAACTCAGCTTTTGAAGGATCTCGATCAGCCAAAATGAAGTAATTTGTGACAATAGGTATTGTTTAAAGTGTATGTTGCTTTTGTCATTGACACAGTGGTCAAAGAAACATTCTGTAGTGTTGCCATGGTATATTTATAGAACCAGCAGAGACTTTTATATTTCTGAAAGAAAAATAGATATCTGCATAACTTAAATTTATTGTACATCTTTACTTTTCACACCTCTACTGAAAATCAGATTGAATTCATCTATAATAACTGGGATGTTTACAATCACTTAACACTTATGGTTCTTACCAGAGAAAAAATGTTTTTTGAAGGAATATTCCATTGTGTTATGTAGTGTAAACAACCTGAACTAACACCATGTTTTAGCAGGGTTGTTATTTATTCAGTAAGGGAGTAAATCAAAATCCTTGATTTATAAAAGAAGGCTTAGACATTAAAATTAAGATTTCATGTACCTGTACTTATGTTATACGTTATATTTTTTAGTACTGGAATACACTGTACATTTGCTGTAGATTTCACAGCATCTAACGGAGATCCTAGAGATTCTGGTTCATTACATTATATGAGTCAGTTTAATCCAAGTCAGTATGGTTTAGCAATCAGAGCAGTTGGTGATATCATTAAAGATTATGATACGTAAGTTTTACTTTATTTGAAATAAAATAAAACCAGATACATCTTAATATTTTAACTCAAAGCAGGAAAATCATATTCTTTTGATGGGTTCCATATTGCCAAGAGGTTTTTCAGATCTATGATTAGTTGTTATTCGAATATGTGGTACCTATAATCAATATTTTATTGTTTCAGCCATCAGATGTTTCCAGCATTGGGTTTTGGAGCCCGTCTGCCACCGGATGGTGTTGTATCCCATGAATTTGCACTGGTAATTTACATGTAGATTTTTAGAAACTATTCCTAACATTTAGAGTTAATTTAATATACTGTGTTCAACAGTGGTATTTGCTTCACAAAAAAATAGATTTGTACATATAAAGCAGGCCTATAATATCATTAAAAAGCTGGCATTGTTGATTATTTGTTTAACTATCAGAATAGGAGAGGAAATTGCTTACTTTTATCAGTAGGAATTAAATTTTGATGCTCCCCCCCCCCCCCCAAAAAAAAAAAAATAAAAGAGAGGATATTAATTATTTTTAAAAGGAGGGAAGTGAACAAGTAACCCCCCAAGCTATGATTGAACATCAAAATATATCTAGGGGAGGTAACTCAGGAATTACCTATTATCTCCCCTTAGACCACGAATTGGGTTTATGAAAATACAAGGGATATTTTGCCCTGACTGAGGCACTAGGGTCTATTCTTATTTCGATTTCCAACTGTCAGAATCGTTTATGTGCTTCGAAGTTGATGTTCATTTGAAATTTTATGTTTATTAGCCTCATTAAGTTGAAATATTAAAGAACTGTGTTATTTTATCTGTTTTATGAAATTTGTATTTTTCAGAATGGTAATCCTGCCAACCCATATTGTCATGGTATTGATGGTGTAATACAGGCTTATCAACGAACATTAACCAGTGTTCAACTTTATGGACCCACTAATTTCGCACCCTGTATAAACCATGTAGCAAAGTATGTATATTAAGAATATACTAAATAGACCATTAAAAAAATACTGGTTCTCATATACCCCCACATCATTTAAAAGGGGCTGCATTCCCTGTTTTTAATTATGAAAAATAAAAACAGTCTCGTTAATTGGTGCACTTTCATATTTCCCCTTATTATAGGATCTAACTCCATAAAAAAATTGGATGAAACTGAAAGTGTACCCTAAGCTCCGTCAAATATGCAACCCTGATAAGTGTTATTGACAGTTAGAGACAGAGAGAGAGAAATGGGGTTTAACGTCCACTTGACACAAACTAGGTTTTCAATTTTATTTCAATAATTTGCTTGTGCGTAGGGGGTCTTTAATAGTTGGAGGAAAGTGGAAAAACTCACGAGTATGGACAGGCGACCCTACTCCTTGTCACATACAACTGGGGAATCAAAACCATTGCAGTTGATTCAATGACAGGCCTTATGACATATGCAACCGCTAACCATTCTGCCATTCAACCCTCCTTATTGACAGTTACAATACTTGATAATCATATATTACTTAAAAACAACCCAAGATATGATAGAGTGCCTTGAAATGTGATTTTTGTGATAAGTCAGTCAATTAGCCATATTATGCTTTCATGAAGTTATAACACAAAAATAAAGACCTTTGTTCTGTATGAGATGTTTAGGAAGGATTTTCTGCTAGTTAAACACACATTATGCACAGCTAAATCTGCCTATTGCAGGTCTTTCTTTAAGCCTGAAATGTTAACTAAAATATTAATTAGACATTAATTGACTTATCCAGAACTTAATCAACTTTTGATGCCATCACTAGTCTGTGATATCTTGTTCTTTCCTAAAACTAGCCTTATAGAAAACTATTGTATAATACACTACTAATTGTACTTTATTAAAGGTTTGCTAGAGCAGCAGCTGTTAATGGTAATGATTATTTTATTTTGTTAATTGTTACTGATGGTATAATAACTGATATGCCACAAACCTGTGAAGCTATTGTACAGGTAGGTTTTATTTCCTTGTTCATTGTTTAAAACAATTTTTAGTATTTTTGTATATTGTCTGTTGGTCCTCATGCAGTAGTGAATGTGTTAAATAAAAACTGCCTTGTTACTCTTTAAAATGATATATATTGTTTCATGCTTGAATTTATATTTTCTAGGCCGCAAAGTTACCTATGTCCATTATTATAATTGGTGTAGGAGATGCTGATTTTGGAGGTAAGAGACATATTTACATGTATATTTATCTACCATAAACATAAAAGTACTTAATTATCTATTTAAATCTTTATAATTCTATATATAGTAAATATTATATTACCGTGGAATTTATTATAAGATTATATACGAACCTGCACCAACCTGTAACTGTAAAATCTTTTAATGGGCATCCTTTTAATCTGATTGTCTTATTTGCAGTTGATATAATGGTTTTGTATTCTTTATTCAAATTTTAACAAGTGAATTGAATACATTTTAGCGTGGATTAAGCCATGAAAAATTCAGATATTGCCTGAAAAATGTAAATGATGATCAATGGTCTCCAATTGTTTTGAGTTTTCTTACAATTGTTTCATGCATTGTTATTATTGTTTTGGTTCTCAATTTCTTGATAGGACTACAAGGATTGCTTTACAATGTTCTGTTCACATATTTCTCCAAAAGGTTAAAAATATGTACTATAATCTTGTTACAAGAAGATGGTGATATAATTGTTATTATTAAACCTTAAATGGTCATAAGTAAGTTAGAATGGATTGATTTATATAGTATTTGAACCTGTTTGTTTTAGCAATGGAGGTATTAGATGGTGATGAAATAAGATTATCATCTAAAGGTGTTTATGCTGAAAGAGATATCGTACAGGTAACTATAAAGTTATTTTAGACAACTTCATCAGGATATATATCTAAGTTACTTATAACTTAAGAGTAGTTATGTCCAATAAAAATATGTCAATTTTGATATATATTTATTGACACCCTATCCTACTAGAAAATTATTGAATTTCCTGAAAAAGACTGATGGGTCGCGCACAAGACAAAAATGTATTAATAAACTGTCAGCCCATTTGCTTAGTAAATTGTGTGTTGATCGAATGTCTAACAGTGAGATACTTAAACCTACCAAATACAAACTAAAAATGGAACCGCCCTCAGATTGACTGGTTTTTGCGACAGTCAAGTCACATGAAACATTAGGCTGCTAAAAATAGATTATTTCCTTCCAATGAAAATGTTTTGAATGAGATTTAAATTCAACTTTTGATAGGTAAATTGATTTGAATATTTTTTTCTCCAAATATTTTATTGAATCAAATAATTTGTACCTTGAACGGCTTTTTTAAAAATTGGTTAAGGATTAGAATGCTTGTTTTTATTGTCCCCCGCCTTTCGAAGAAAGTTGGGGGACTATTAAAATGGGTTCGTCCGTCCGTCTGTCTGTCTGTCTGTCTGTCTGTCTGTCCGTCTGTCCGTCACACTTTTTGGGACACAATAACTCTCTTCCTAATTGAGCTAGAATGTTCAAACTTGGTGTATGTGTTTATTAGGTCAATGCCTTGATGGAGTTCGAAGATGAGCATTTTCCGCTTAGGGTAAGCAGAGATAAGCAATGTGATTGGTTGATGCTTTGGGACACGATAACTTTAGTTCTAATTAAGTGAGAGTGATGAAACTTGGTGTATAGTTTCATTACAGTAATACCTTGACTAAGTTCGATAATGAGCATTTTCTGCTCAGGGTAAGCAGAGCAATTTGATTGGTCGAGACTTTGGAACACAATAACTCTCCTTCTAATTGAGTTAAAATGTTCAAACTTGGTGTATATGCTTATTAGGTCAATGCCTTGATGAAGATTTGAAGATGAGCATTTTCCGCTTAGGGTAAGCAGAGGTAAGCAATTTGATTGGTTGATGCTTTGGGATACGATAACTTTAGTTCTAATTAAGTGAGAGTGATGAATCTGAGTGTATAGTTTCATTACAGAAATACCTTGACTAAGTTCGATAATGAGCATTTTCTGCTCAGGGTAAGCAATACGCAATTTGATTGGTCGAGACTTTGGAACACAATAACTCTTCTTCTAATTGAGTTAAAATGTTCAAACTTGGTGTATATGCTTATAAGGTCAATGCCTTGATGGAGTTCGAAGATGAGCATTTTCCAATTAGGGTAAGCAGAGATAAGCAATTTGATTGGTTGATGCTTTGGGACACGATAACTTTAGTTTTAATTAAGTGAGAGTGATGAAACTTGGTGTATAGTTTCATTAAAGTAATACCTTGACTAAGTTTGATAATGAGCATTTTCTGCTCAAGGTAAGCAGAGCGATACGCAATTTGATTGGTCGAGAGTAGTCGAGACTTTGGAACACAATAACTCTCCTTCTAATTGAGTTAAAATGTTCAAACTTGGTGTATATGCTTATTAGGTCAATGCCTTGATGGAGTTCGTAGATGAGCATTTTCCGCTTAGGGTAAGCAGAGATAAGCAATTTGATTGGTTGATACTTTGGGACAAGATAACTTGATTGATGATTTTTATGCCAATACAATGACTGCATTCTCATTTAGTAATGGATTCGACAGTAACAGTGTATAGAGGGGCCCTTTTGTCTGCCTTTTTTCTTTATAAAACACTTTTGGATGACACTTCGTGTACAGTTTGATTGCTCGATACGTTTGAAAATAATAAATGTGCGATTAATTAATATGTGTCTTCTATTTATTTTGGGATTTCGGCGGGGGACATCAGCCTCACTGTTGGCTTGTTGAGAATTGTTTTGATGTGTGGAAGTCTATAATATTCTAATTATTTTACAGTTTGTTCCAATGAGAGAGTTTATGGGTCAAGGTGGACAAGATAGATCACAGATACAGTCACGTTTAGCACAATCTGTGCTTGAGGAAATACCAGACCAATTTTTATCATATATGCAAAAAAGATCTATAAAACCACATCCACCTGTTCAAAGACATTTATCCATTTCTTCCTTAGATTCCTTACCAAACTCTGAACGGGGATAGAGAGAGATACTTAATAATTGATGAGTAGAATTAAACAGCAATGGATGAACTATTAATCAAAATTCTAGCGATTTCCATTTATTCATGATTCTCTACTTAAAGGTGAACTCAAAAACTACTTACAATCTTACATACTTATTGTTTTAGAGTGGAGGGCAAGGAGGAGGTAGGGCACTAGAATGTTCTGTGGTCGATCATCAGGAGTGCCTGTGGTGCTGTCAAATTGAATGTTACTAGAAAAGTATACCCATGGTAGTTGGAATTTGAAGAAGATTTGGTGGAAACACCACTGTTCCCCCCCCCCTCCCCATTTTCACACAACTATAGATATGAAAAATACCATGTTAATTTCAATATGACCAAATTATTGTGTTCACAAGACTTTAATCCCGATTCCACTGTTTCCCCCCCCCCCCATTTTCACATAACTATAGATATGAAAAATACCATGTTAATTTCAATATGACCAAATTATTGTGTTCACAAGACTTTAGTCCCGATTCCATCAATTAGATATTGAAAATTTATTAGTGAATCAAAGATCTGAAGATGCCAGCTGTGAAAAACAACGATTATTTTACTGAACTTTTTTGCTTTTAGAATATTTTAAGATGCGACTTGATATTTTCATTAAAAAAAAAACGCGATATAAATGAACAATTATCTGTGAAGATGTGATTAACCAGCAAATCCACTTGTGAAATTATTAATATAAAACATACAAGATTTATTACAGAGAGTAAGTATACACTACCTCATGTATGACACCCAACACTACTTGCAGCTAATTGGATTTAATCAAAGTGAAAGCTTCCTATGGATCCAGTATGTATTTAGGATCATTGGTTATATGATTCTTTGATTGTTTTGTATTATTCTGTTCACTTTTATTTACATGTTCTCCATCATTCATCAATAAGGTGCTACTTTAAAATTTTAGATTTGTTTTTAAGTGATCATTTCGTTTACAAGCATAATATTTCGAGGGATCCCTTGTTTAAAATGTATTTTCAAAGTGAAAAAATAAGAATCTATTTTAGGTTACCTTTTAACTCATATTAATTTTTATACGCCCACATGTGGATGTTATGTCGTCGCCCCTGTCAATCCGGATGTCTATTCAAATTTTGTATGTGGAAATTCTACAGGTCACAATTTTTATCTGATTTTGATGCAATGTAGGATAACACCACACAGATATCTGTTCCTTTCGAATATTCACATGTATAAGACGTTAACTTCAAGATTATGGCCCCTGATTCTGCGAAAAATCGTGTTTTTAGCTTGTGGACATTCTAGAGCTCACAATTTTTATCCACTTTTGATGAAACTTAAAACATGATATGTTTATCTCAAAGATCTTTGTTTCTTTTCGAAATTGGTGTATATCAGACCATAACTTCCTTTATTATGTTTTTAGATTGTGGGTGGAGGTTAGAATTTTTATTTTATTTTAAGAAACGTTCAATTAAATAACTATTACACCATAATTTTGTTAAAATCGGACTAAGGCGGTCTCCCCTTTACACTAATGGTATAATAGGCATGTAATACAAAATACAAGGTTGTTGACCCTCTATTTTAAACCTATTTTCATGGAACTTACAACCATGTATGTTAATAATATATACCTTATTTATATCCCAAAGATATAAGACCGCAACATCCTGTCTGAATGTCAAAAATTCATCGCTTTAACTTGTTCTCTGTCCATCTCTTGTGATATGTGGGTCTATCTTGCATGGCAAGTACTTGTATTATTAACTTTGACTTCAATTTATAAATAACCTAAGGTAATATCATGGCTATATTTTTATGTTTTGTACATGATTGTTGGATCATCTGCAGCTAAGGGTAAACTGATCTCCATCTTTTCCCCTTTTTCAAATTTAATATATATTAGTTAATAGTAACAGCTTATGCTGGAAACTATCTTGAGCTTAGTTTCATGAATAACTCATGAAATATCCAACAGGTAGTTGGTATTAGGTGGATGTTAAGACCCATAACTTTTTCTCTCTCTGTATCACCTGAAAGTCCATATTTTGGATATTGTTTAAAGTGACTGGAGCATGTTTAGGGTCTGAATTTGAGAGGATTAGCACAGAATGTAGGCATAGTTGATATTAATATTGCACAATTAACTGCTTTTTATTTTGCTTTTTTGAAAATGTAAATATATAATATAAAATAGGATACTGTTTTAATTTTCCAATATGCCAGGGTCTTTCTAATTCTTATTGGAAGAATTATGTGGTATGTGACAAAATAAATAAGGAATCAAGATTCTTAGAATAATTGAATTCCTTAAATTTGTGAACTTGTGTTATTGTTAATTGTTAGAAATGATTGTTAATATAATGTAGTTACAGTAGTTAACCTCCAGGAGAGCCGTAACAAATAATATAAAATTGTATAGAGTTGAGAAAAACGGAAATGATGCACATTTTAAGAGATTATTATTGTGGGGTGTTGGCCATATTCCTCTTCAAATGATCTTTATTTTATTGTTTTCTTGTTTTTTCCCCCTTATTCTTTAAGCTGAATTCCTATGTATACATTAATGATCTGATTGACTATGGTTTCATGTGTTTATCAAGGATAAATAGTCGTATTAGATCTATAAGGAATAACTGACTGATATTTTGTCTTCCTAATCACCAGTTACAATTTATTTCTCAATTTCTTATCTTTGGTATTTTGTTTGTTAATTGTGAAAGAATGTTATGTAAATAGTTTTATTAATCAATTTACAAAATAATGTGTGTACATGGCTTGCACAATCCATTTCAAAGGGGTAGAAATTTAAATGTTTTAAAAGATTTAAGAAAAGTATTTCCATTATTTTTGACAAGGTTGTATAGCACATGTTTTCTTTTATTTGGTGATCATTCACTGTTAAATATTAAACATTTTTACCTGCTAAAGTTGTAACATACAAAAGCTTTAAAAATTATGTATCAAATGTTGAATTTCATGATACATTCTATATTTTTCATATGCTTTTATATGTCATTGCAATTATAATAACACCAAATCCAGTGATATTTACCAATATGTTGCCCTTGTTTTGAAAATGTTACACTTGTATATATACATGTATATATCTTATGATAACTATATGCCCACATGTTTGTAATTGTATGATGTCCCCCATTCCTATTCACATATTTTAATAATGGTTTTTTTTTATATCTTGCATGATTTAATTGTATTGTCATAAATCAGTGCATCTCTGTAATTAATATAGAACAATACCCTTACTTATCTTAATATCCACTGTACATCCATTCCTGTTACAGAAAAAGTTTTATTAGAATAAGAAATTGTGTTTACTGATTATGAAGTTATGTATTTTCCTGTAAATATAGTATGACACAATTAGGAATAACTATTTTTTTGTTAAAGAGACAATACCGGCAGGTAATTGTGCTTTAATTATATTCTAGACATCTATTTAACTGAGTATTACAAAGATAATTCACCATTTAATCTTGTGGCATTTGTAAATAATGTACATCACAACATGAGCTTAAGCTTGTTATTGTGACCGGGTCCAAATTAAAGATACATTTCAGGCCCAAAGAAAGCTCTTGCATAATGTATGTTAAATTGAATTTAGAGTGTTGATATTTTTCATCTTGAAGTTCTGGGTCATGTGTAATATTCAAATCGTGCAGCATATTTGATCTGTTTTAAAATTTACTGGAAAGACGATAACCAGAAAAAGCCAAACTTATCAAAATTAATACAAAAAAACCAGTGATGATTATCTGCATTAATTAATTAGTTATTACAATTGAATGTTTTTGCTGGTGGTGATTGTCATTTGAAATTTTTTTTCGAACATTTACACCACAGATCAATTCAAATAGAGTTCATGTTGCACTACTACTTCACTGTAAAATTTGCTGTGGTAAATATCAATGAACCATTACCAGTATAATGCTTATAATATAATTATTTTATCACCAATAAGACTGTTAATGTAAATTTTATATGAAACTTTGAGACTAAATCTGGTTAGTGAAAGTATTACCGGTAATTATTATTTGGAAAATGTATTATATTTAAATAGAGATATATCTGCTGTGATAAATTATTTGAAAATAATTATAACCTTTTTTTTCGTTAATAAAAATCTATAAACTGTTGATTTAATGGTACATTTTGTTTTAACAAGAATATCTGGTTGAAGAGACAAAGAAACTATACATTGTATTTTATTTTTATTATTATTAGGATTTAATAGTTGATTAATAGGGGGGGGGGCTGATTAATTTCCTTATTGGAACTGATATAAAGTGGTTTTTATTAATAGTGGAATGGAACCTTATGTGGTTCTACCTCGAAATCATTTTATTCAAAATCATTCATATTGTGTTAGGTTGCTTAGTTAGTACACCCTTTACGTAAATGCAGTTCTAGAAGTTAGGGCTTGTGGGAAAATAAGTTTGATTAATGTTTAATTTTATCACAGGCGTGCTTAATAATTAATTTTCAGTTGTGGTATTTTAAATACTGGTATACTGGATTAAAGACAGACATGTATTTGTTATCAGTGCTAACTTCAATTCATCTAAATAATAGCATTAAAATTCTATAAATCTGATGGCCTCATTCTATGATCTATCAAAAGATATGCTTTAATTGTAGGACATTTATAATTTATTCTTTTGTCTATAATTTTATTAAGTTTTTTTGTGTTTTATTAGTTTCCATGTTATTTCATATTCACAAAATTTACAATAAACTTTTTATAATCATTTTAAAGAATGTGTTTTGTTTCTCTCTGCATCTCAACAAATTTATACGCCTGGCTCAGATTATTGGAATTTAGAAGGCAATCAAGTCTCAATTTCGCTTAGTTCCTACAAGAGTTATTGCCTGTGTTCTTATGGCCACCAGGAAAGCCAGTGGAATTTATACAATTTCTGTTAAATTACTTTTACAGTTATGGCCCCGGCCTGCTCACCCCTGAGGTAGGCCCAGTAGATGCAGAAAAGTAGGACATTGTAAACCCCATTCAATTCATTTCTCCGTGAGATTTCCTGAGGAAGAAAAGCCTAATAGGTTCTGACAATAAAGAAATGTTAACATAAGTTGTTAAATATGTTACACTTATGTGCACTAATGTTCCCAAGTAATTTGTATATATATATATATATATATATGTTGATGTTCTCCAATAATTAATGTGTTTTCTAAATATTACTACCAGTATTATGATCACTTTGAAAAATCTTGAGGGAATCTGACAAAGCTAAGGTCATGAAAGGAAAAGGTCTATATTGATTTTCAACAATTTCCAATAATTATATACTGCCATGGTCCTAGTACATCACTTTGAAAAAATCATGCAGACATTCTGTAGGCTAGAATTATCACCGGTAGACTTTTATATTTTTTATAAACAGTATATTTATATGTTCATGGGTCAATGACTCACGAAAGAGTCAATCTGTTTCACAGAGAATTTAATACAGAGAATCCGAGCAATAATTCACTGCTGATCAGTGTGGCAAAGAGTAAGCTAGTTTTGATTTTCAATCCATCATTGCATTTTTTTTATATTAATTGTTTAGATTGGGGAAGAACTAGAAACCAATCAAATTTTAATTATTTCGTTATAAGTACTTTATAATAATGGGTTGTCCTATTCATCTGTTTTGAGTTCATGAATGCTTCCATTACTGACAAAAGACAAATTTTTCCACTATCCTTGTGACTTGTTCTTAGTAGATGATGCGGTGATTTTATTTGTTGCCTGGCAACCTCATTTTATTCAATAAATTAGTAAAAAAACAAACATAAATAGTATTAAATATCTAATTCTTTATTTTAAACCATTCAAGTGCACGTTTCCCATTAGATCCCCAAATTATAACCATTAATCATTTAAGCGTCGACAAATAAAAACATCTTGATCATTCAGAAAAAAATCTAAGAAAATCGTCCATCGCGTCTACGTTCCGTTTTAATCGAGTCTAAAAAGAGCGGGTAAAAAAAAAGTAGAACAAGGGCAGATAATGCCATACGGAAATTTTATTAACCAATCAAAATTTTGCAAGCAACAAGATGGCGGTGGTTATTTCAAAAAGGCGCCGACAACAAATCTAGGGTTTCAAACGTGTCAATAACCTCTGGTAGAATGTGTTGACATTTTCAATATACCGTTATGTGCACCAGTAAATACATATAGAAAGCCGTTACAGAAAGAAGAATGGAAACGAATCCTGTTAACATCCAATGTCTTTCCGGAATAATTGACTTACAAAAAAAATGTGAAAAGGAAAATTTACGCTTTTCACGTGAAACTAACCGATATTTACTCTACGAAATCCTACAGAAGTTAAAACCGGAAGGAGCACAAAAACTTATTTCAAAATGTACTATTAACTTTTTCGTAATTTAATTAATTAGTAAACAATTTTATACAGTATGAGTATTGTTTCTAGCGACTATTTGAAATTATTTCGATTTTGGTAAGCCGGTAAGGGCTAGAAAGGTGACTGTTCCTATCCGACCTCATTATATAGCTGCAATAATGATGATACGGTAAAATACCGCTATTCCCCACCTCTGTTCTCGGGCTGTTTTAGAACCCTTACCGTCTATTTGTCACCACAATTCTTTATTTTCCACCAAAAGGAATCATTTCTCACTATATATTTGACACAAATTTATAATAATTAAACTCAATTTTCAAGTAGAATTTAGCAATGAAATAAACATGCGGTTTGCGCATTTCCGGATCTTGTAATGGCTCTTCAGTTTAAATGTATTTGGTGCATGTTTTTAATCGCAGAATGAATTCTACTTGAAAATAGTGTTGAATCTTTATGTGTGTCAGCTGTGGCAAGAAATGATTCCTTTGGCGAATAAAGTAGAATCAGGGCGAAAAATAGTAGGTAAGGATTCCAAAATAGCCTTAGAACAGAGGTGGGGAAGAACGGTATTTTCATACTGCAGTTATATAAGGCCGGATAGGAACTGTCAAACTAGGTAAGGGCCAGTGTAGTAGAGTGGCCTGGTACTAAACTGGGATAGGATGAGTTGTCTTTTATATTGTGGGATGAGTTGCCCATGGGATGAGTTGTCAGGAGTGCAGGCTGTTTCGTAATCTGGCTATTTCGTACCTAGTTCATTCGTACCTCACATGAGCTGTTTTGTACTTCACTTCGTATTTCAAATTCGTACCGTTTCCTATGTTGTTGAAATCAGTTGAAAGAAATTGAAATATGCCGAACCAGAATTAGAATATGCACAGGCACAAGGTGGCTACCTCAAATTGATTTATTCCTTTTCCTAAATTAGAATACACACAAATTTGTACCTTAAATTGATTCGTACCTTTTCCTATAAATATGTTGTTGCATGAAATACGTTGAAATAATAAAAGATTACCTCCTTCCTGCCTTTTAGATTGTAAACACACATAAAATTCGCTTTTTGTTATTAAACCATCGCAGCTGATTCTCATTCGGCAACCTTCTTTTTTTTATATATAAATATAGCGCAGCCGTTGGATTTGATCAAATCGTTAAATTATGTTTCATCTTTATTTCAATTTCTTTCAACGACAGTTAAGATTAGGTACAAATCTCGTGCATATTCTAATTCTAGTTCGATTGCCATATTTATAATTTAGCTCAACTGTTGAAATTAATCATATCGTTTCACCCTTAATTTCAATTTATTTTTAACTGATTTCAACAAGATAGGAAAAGGTACGAATCAATTTGAGGTAAGAATTGAAGTAAGAAAGTGAGGTTCGAATGAACTAAGTTACGAAACAGCCAGGTTATGAAACAGCTGACATCTGTTGTCAGGTATTCGCAAAAGAAACGTCATCTCTCAACCCGTAGTGCCTTAGTCCATAACACACTATGGCGTATACGCATACATGCCCGTCTTCATTAGCCCAGTTTAGGAGCAGAACAGTATGATGTTTTAACCCCATTCAGGCCCATTTCCATTCACACAAGTCTCGCTCTCTATCCAGCATTAGTGTGGACTGCCAGGAAAGACAAATCTGTTTGGGAAATTGACCTTGTGATCACTCTAACAATATAAATTATCATCTGATCTGTATGAAATTTATATGCATCAAGCATCATTTAAATAGTGAAACAAAGAGACTATTGAATTTCAGCAATTTTCGTTAATTATTTCTAGAATTAAGACCCTTGTTTCAGTTTGTAAACCCTTTTTATTGTGAACCTTTGTCGACTGCTGGGACGATTTAGCTGCCATGGGCATATATTTCTTTGCCTGGCAATCTATCTTTCAACTTTCAGATATCATTTTCTTTACATTTAATTTTAGTGGTTGATAAAGGAGATATAAAATGGAGTGATGATGATGAAGAATATGAAGTGGAGTATATAGTTGATCACGTTGAAGATGAGGTAACTTCAAATATTCCATTGATTAACTATAATTTTTTTCTAATGACTTTGCTTTGAGTATGTATCAGACAGGGGCATCACAAGCCTCTGTGTCTAGTTAAGTATGATTATGTAAATGCTTCAAGAGATGTGTAAATCAAATTTGATATACATTGATAATTAATGCATGGTTCTAAATTAAAACTATTGTGGATGTATTTCACAGTAATGTCATCAACAGGTTTTTTTGAACCGACTTTTACATGACTGGTTGTTTGGATGAATTCACTATTATTATTTAGAAGATGGCTTACATGTTTGTACATCACAAATGTGGATGTGACTGGTGTGCTAATTTAGTTTTATTTTATTCAAACACTTTCAATATACATGAACATGACATTTAAATGCTGTTCTTCATTGTAAAAGGTCAGGATTTAGGCCTATTTATTTTTGTATACTCAATGGACATAGGGTCTTCAGAAATTTTTTTTTATTCTATAGGGAACTACATTTTATTTCATTAAATGGAAGGGCTGGAGTCCCGCCCATAACAGTTGGGAACCAGTCCAAAACATAGACTGCAAGAACCTTATTCAAAGCTATCACCGTGAACTAAAGAAGAAACTAACTAAGCGAAAAATTGAGACCAGTGATGAGGATCAGAGAGCCTTCAAACAGCGAACTGTTGATAAAATATTTGATAAACTTATGTCTACAGCTACAACAGAAAACATAACACCCATAGATCTGATAGCTCTAACAAGCCCTAAAATAAATAAAAATTTAAGCCTTTTTGGTTTGAGTAAGTCTACTAGAATTGGAAGAACAAAATTTCACAGCGTCAAGAATCTGAATCCAAGAAGTAAACGATACAAGTTGAAGAAGGAAGCCATAGCAAAAGAGTTGAAAGAATGGGAGAAAAAGCTAAACCACATCAGTATTGATCCAGCCAAAATATTTGTAGAAAATAATGTGGATCTGGAAGGACCTCCTCAAAATTTTGAATTTATTACCGACTATAGGGAAGGGGAGGGAATCAGTATTCCTCAGGACCCAATCATTGGGTGTGACTGTGACAATTGTTTTGATAATAAAAAGCATTGTTGTCCAATGGGATGTGGTGCTCAATTTGCCTATTATAAAAATAAACGTGTCCGTGTGGAAAAGGGAACACCAATTTATGAGTGTAATATACGTTGTCGATGTGGGCCTGAATGTTCAAACAGGGTAGTGCAGAATGGCTGTAAATTCAAATTGAGTATTTTTCGAACTGCAAATGGACGTGGTTGGGGAGTGAAAACTTTGGATAAAATCAAAAAAGGCTGTTTTGTTATAGAATATGTTGGAGAGGTAGGTTCGTAACATTATGTAATATCAGTCATTGATCTGACAAGTTTCAAACAGAATTTTGTCTGAAGCGGCTGAAACTTGTGTGATTTCAGACTTTATAATCAGTTCCATTACCTACTTTTGACTGAATTATTTTCTTGATATTTCTTTTTTGATTTGCAAAGTAAATCATTCTTTCATAAAATTTGTCATGATATCTGCATGTAAGCAGTTCAAGGCACCATCAAAATTTTATGGCGAATAACATGAGAAAATACCCCATTGTTTTCACCAGTTTTTGATCAATACTCCTGGATTGCGGTGAAGATGAAGTACTATCAATTTTATAGCTGAACAATCGCAGACTTCAGCAAATTTTAATCTATATTGTTTGTGAGTTTTAGGTAATAGCACCTGTGGATCTGATCTTGAAGTTAAAGATGCATACTTGTTGAAGTAAAGTGATGCATTATATCAAGATTTGTCAGTTGTATTAATTTTGATATATTTTTTCAGGTTATAACTGCAGAAGAAGCTGAGAGAAGGGGTCAGGTTTATGATGCTGAAGGGATGACATACTTGTTTGATTTGGATTATAACGAAGGGGATTGTCCATTTACTGTTGATGCAGGATTTTATGGAAATGTTTCACATTTTATCAATCACTCAGTATGTACCTTATGATAATTATCACAATATCAGTTTAGTTCTAAAGCTGCTAAAAGGTATTCAGCTGGACTTGCAATTCTGTGAACTACATTAATTTTTTGTGTATTACAGTGTGAACCTAATTTGGAAGTGTTTGCTGTGTGGATAAACACGTTAGATCCACGCTTACCTAGAATATGTCTGTTTGCTAAACAAGATATACAGAAAGGCGAGGAATTAACTTTTGATTATATGATGACAGGTATGTTATTTGGTATACAGGACCTCAGTTAGTGTCTCCCATAAAGGAATAGACGCTATTCCATGCTGTGGCTATTGATCCACTCAGCAAAACACAAAAATATAGCTGAAAAAAGTGACTTTCTTAGAAATATTTGTACTCTCCTGCTTAAAGTTTCACAAATTGATAGCAAGAAGTGGATTCTGAATCCAATCAATTGTATGCACTTGATTCAAATTGATTTATGAGAGTCTGAAAAGCTACGGTGCAGAAGGAGAGATGCACATCACAGCAAAACTGCAATTCCTCTCCGAAAGCCCTCTTGAATAGCGTATTCCAATGAATTGTCTTCCTTGAGCAAACATTCCTTCAATCACTTCCTTATTGAAAAGGTAAATTTATCGTTAAATTTGGAATATTTGGATGAATTTGTCTACTTAAAACAGAATGCAGCTTATCATCATTTTAACAGAACAGAGTTGATTATATCTGATTTTCTGTAATAGTATTCTGGTTCTTGGTGTTACAAGGCTTTATACATAATAATTTATTCTTTTAGGCGATACTACCCAGAAGTCCATACTATCAGCATCCTTTGAAGTTGAGCATAAAATAAGCCAGGAGAATAAACAAATGGATGAAAGTGACTCAGGAATAGGCAGCTTGATGGAGGGGGAGAACAATTTAACGGACAAAATAAATCCAAATACTCTGCTTAACTTTAATATTGACTCAGAATCCGGTGCCAAAACTCCAAAAGTTGGTGAAGAGCTCTGGTCTGGCTATAATATGGCAAACACTCAGGAATCTAGTTTCACCATTGCTGTTCCAACTCCCCCATCTTCTGACAAAAAGCGTAAAAGTCGTTTACTCTCTGGCGAAAAAAATCGTATTGTTTGTCATTGCGGTGCAGCTAAATGTAGGAAATATCTATTTTAATATTTTACCCATATATTTAAGGGGTATATATGTTTTAAAAGAATATTATTATTATTCAGGAATATTTTACATTAATTGGTTTAGTTACAGCTCATTTTTAATATCAAAAGTTTCATATATATAAGCCTACTTCCAATGACTTTGTTATTTTAAAGTAAAGCCAAACACCTTCAGGGTTTGAAATGTTGTGTTTGTGCATGAAAGTAAGCTAAGTAAATAAGTGTCTTCCATCTTACCTCTAAAAGTTAAGTGTTCCACTAAGCGTATAGTATATTGATGCAGGCATGTCTGGAAAATCTACTTCTTCATTCGTCTTTGTTATATATATGTAAGTAACAAGTGAAGCTATTTTAACTGTATGGTCATTCTTGATTTGATGAAAAGGTTATTGCTCAGGACATTGTCACACTTACTCTTAATTTGTTCTTGATATTTTCCAAAAGATAAAGTTGGTGAATGTAAAAATTATTGTATGATTTATATTTTGATAACATATAACAAAGCTTAACAGATAAAATTATCATTACCCCTAAAGTAATGGTTCTTTAATCTGTATCTAACTTAAAGTAGCTAAGTCTCTAACTCAATATCACTCAAAGTCTTTCGACATTTAAAACATGAATTATTTGTCAATTTAAATCAATATTGATGTGATCATACCTGGAAAAGAAGTGCTTTTGATATCCATTATTTAAGACAGGGACGTCATATTCTTATCTGGCAAGGATGCGCAATAAATACTATTATATATACTGGAATAACCAGACGCTAGAGATTGTCATTCGATTGAGTCTTCTGGCGTATTTCACCGAACATAACTGATTAGAAATTATAGTTAAAACAGAAACGATTGAATGTAAATCAGTTTATATATATTCTTATTACATCATTATATGAGTTGCAACCCGTTTGTGTCTCGTTCTAGATCCCAAATATTAGAGATTTAGTTCCTTTAAGTGGACCATGGTTGATGTTAATTATTATTTAATAGAAGTCTTGCCAGTTAATTTATTTCATACATTTGGTAAAAAATAACTCACTTGAAGATGCATTATGTAATATTTGGATAAAAAGAGCAGGCTGTTCTTTCAAAAATAGTCTTGCCAGTTAATTTATATCACATCTAAACATAGATTTAGTTTAAAATAACTCACTTAAAGATGCAGTATGTAATATTTGGATAAAGAGCAGACTGTTCTTTCAAATATAGATAATGAAAAATGAATATATCGAAATTTTGATTCAACTTGTTTTATTTTTGGCGAAGATATGACTGTTTAAAGAGATAGCGTAGATTGTTTTTACCAAAGCAACAGTACATGTACTTGACTACCGAGACTAAGTCTTGATAGTTCATTTTATTGTTAAATCTTTAAGATTTTACCTCTTATGTATATTTATCTATAGTTTGAACTTAAATCTTCTCAAAATATCCAGCAATTGTTTCTTTTGTAAAAAGTCGTCTTAGATTTATGTACATCCAATTTCAATAGAGCTGTACAGTAAAATGTTTTGATTTATGAATATGTTTATGCATGCTTTTTGAAATAGGACCCACACTTATAAGATAACTGATCAGTAGGATTATACTGGTAGATGTATAACATTGCGCACTAGTAATCTTTTGTCTTTGTAGATGTAACATTGAACAGTGATGAATTGACACTGTCAAAAAATCAGGCATAGAGTTTTGTTTGTATCTTTGAGCGCCCCAAAATATTGATGAGGAAATTAGATTTTTGTTAAAGAAATATATGATTGCGATTTTGTTGAAAGTGTGATGCAACTGAATAAGTACCCGATCATCCTATTGGGGCGACCAGATATGTGATGTGTGTTTGTAAAATGACTTTAATTAATGTTAGTAACTAGTTCTTGTTATAATTATACTCTTGATTTTGAGTGCAAGGGCAATAATAGGAATATATGTAGATAATTGTATTATTTTAAAGATATACCGGTAGATCCATTTAGGAATGTTGCTGTGGAAATGGTTTAATATTTAGACAGTTGATCAGTAGAAAACATTAAAGCATTTATAAAACAAAAGCTAATTAAATTGTTCTTACCATACAGTTTTTATGATTATTATTTTGTTGGGACAGACTTTAAAAATAACAGTGATGGCTTCTATTATATGTCCAAATTTCAATGTTTTGAATTTGAATAAGTTGTAGGCGCATAGACAGAAAGAAGCCTAGAATTCCTAAACTGATTTGGTGACAGAAAATGGTATTGCTAACACTCCTAGTCACAAACACTTTCAATCGATGATTCTGGTGAAGCTCTAGAGAAGATGTTGACTGATTTTGTCATGTCTAAATAAATTATTTGCCTTTGCTATTGAAATATTTACACTTATTTTTTAGGTTTATCTACAAATGATCTCTGTTCCATTCGATATTGGCATGTATCGGATTAAAACTTCATGGATTATGGCCACTGATTGTACGAAAAATCACGTTTTTAGCTTGTGACAGAGGTCACAATTTTGAACCGATTTTGATGAGACTTGACATGGATTTTTATAACCCAAAGATCTTGGTTTAAAAAACTGTTTGATTATGTCACCGTTACACAGTAATGAAGGTTGAGTTTGAATTTCGTGACTGGTATATAAAGGTTGTGGAACCTTTAGAGGTCACAATGTTAATCCGATTTTGATGAACCTTGAAATGCATGTTTATAACCCAAAGATCTTGGTTACTTTTGATATTGGCACATACTGGAACGTAACTTCCTGAATTATGGCCCCTGATTGTACGAAAAATCGCTGTTTTTGTACGGCCAATTGCTTGTGATCACCCTAGAGGCTAAAGTTAATATCTGATTGACTTTTAATTTAATTTATACATAGTGTTTAAGGTCAATAATTAATGCCAGTGTTATGGCCCTTGATCACTTTAAAAGATCTTGTGGACTCTCTAGAGCCCAAAGTTAATATCCGATTGACTTTAAATTTATACACAGTGTTTATGGTCATGAGACAAAGAAGCCTATTGAGTTATGGCCTCTGATCACTTCAAAAAATTTCTTGTGGACACTCTAGAGGTCAAAGTTAATATCTGATTGACTTTAAATTTATACACAGTTTTTAGTCATGAGATGAAGACGCCTATTGATAATTACTGCCAGAGTTATGGCCCTTGATTACTTTGAAAAAACTTGTGAGCTCTTGAGTCCAAACTTATCATCCGATTGATACACAGAGTTTAAGATGTTGAAACAAGCAAGTATTTGGATTTTCAATGAATTTTGCAATTGATAACTGAACAGCTAAATCCATATTAAATGTTTCGTATACTAGTTAGCGTGGGGTAGAACTTCATAAAAACCACACAATTTCTAGTGATTTTTTGATAATTACTTAATGAGTTGTTACTTTAATCAGCTCTTCGTGTATTACAAATGTTTCATTACCGTAAAAATATGCGATAACCCTTGTTGACTGCCCTGACGATTTAGCTGCTGTGGGTGTATGTTTCGTGGCCTGGCAACACCTCTTTTTAGCTTGTGGTGTCTCTGGAGGTCACAATTATTAACGGATATTAAAAAAACGGTTGATTTTATCACCGTTAATCCATAATAAAGTTTGAGTTCGAATTTCGTGAACGTCGGACCAAAACTGCCGGACAAAATGGCCACTGCTTGTACGCGAATACGATAAAAGAAAATATGGTATATCAAGGTTGTTGGCCCTGTAGAGGTCACAATTTTAATCTGATTTTGATGGAAATTTATATGCATGTTTATAACCCAAAGATCTTGGTTCCTTTCGATATTTACGCAGATCAGATCTTAACTTCCTGAATTATGGCCCCTGATTGTACGCAAAATCGGCTATTTTAGCTTGTGGTTCCTCTGGAGGTCACAATTATTATCCGATTAAAAAAACCCAGTTTGGTTATATCACTGTTACACCGTAACAAAGGTTGAGTTTGAATTTCGTGAAAAACGGACCAAAATTGCCGGACAAAATGGCCGCCGCTTTTACGCGAATAGTGTAAAAAAAAATATGGTATATCAAGGTTGTGGATCCTGTAGAGGTCACAATTTTAATCCGATTTTGATGAATTTGAAATGCATGTTTATAACCCAAAGATCTTGGTTTCTTTCGATATTTGCGCAGATTGAATCATAACTGCCTGAATTATGGCCCTGATTGTAGGAAAAATCACCTTTTTAGCTTGTGGTCCTTCCAAAGGTCACAATTATTAAACGATTAAAAAAAAACAACATTTGATTATATCGCCGTTACACCGTAAGAAGGGTTGAGTTCGAATTTCCTGAAAATCAAACCAAAGGTCACAATTTGAATCCGATTTTGACGAAACTTGAAATGCATGTTTATAACCCAAAGATCTTGGTTCCTTTCGATATTTGGGCATATCGGATTGTAACTTCCTGAATTATGGCCCCTGATTATACGAAAAATCGCCATTTTAGCATGTTGTCCCTCTGTGGGTCACAATTATTATCCGATTTTATAAAAACGTTTGAATGTACCACTGTTACATTCAAATTTCGTGTAAATCGGATAAAAACTGTCGTAAGAAATGGCCACCGCTTGTACGCGAATAGTGTAAAAATGTGGTACATCAAGGTTGTCGACCCTGTAGAGGTCACAATTTTAATTCGATTTTGATGAAACTTGAAATGCATGTTTATAACCCAAAGATCTTGGTTGCTGTTGATATTAATGCATATCGGATCGTAAAGTCCCAGGTTTTGGCCCCTGATTGTACGAAAAATCGCGCTTTGGCTTGCGGTCCCTCTAGAGGTCACAATTATTATCCGATTTTAAAAAATGACCATTACATCGTAAATATGACCATTACATCGTAAGGTTAGTTGAGTTCGAATTCGTGGGAATCGAACTTAAACTGCAAGACGAAATGGCTGCCCCTCGTACGCATATAGTGTAAACATCTTGTATATATATCAAGGTTGTGGACATTCTAGAAGGATCCGATTTTGATGAAACTTAAAATATATCTTTATAACCTGAAGATCTTGGTCCTGACGATATTGGATCGTAGCTTCCTGAATTATGGCCTTTGTTCTCTATTCAATTTGGGTGTATCCCGCCTGGCAGCCGCTGGTTGTGTTTTGGCTTAGTTTTCGGTATTTAATTATTATTCTATGGCATATAACTTTTACATTTATTAACGTACTGTTTTATTTTTTGATGTCCGTCCCTCCGTCCCGATTTCGTTTCCGGAGTATATTTCATCATCCGTTCAAGAAATCCTTCTGAAACGTTGTACAAACATCAACCTATTATTTTCTGATGTATAAGCTTATGAAACTCAGACACGACCATTACACAATGTCCGTAGTTAGCTTCGTGTGGCCCCTTTCGACTTGCTTGCATGCTACGGACACTGTTAGCTGTTTGTTAAAGGGCAGTGGTAGGCCAGATAGTCAAAATAAAACTTAGTTTATACTTGATTAATGCCTTCTGAGACAGACTCGAGGGGAACCAATTAATCACCAAAGAGAAAATGGAATCAGCTATCTCAAAAACGTAATAGTCTATAATTTGACAACAAATTTGATCATAATTTTGTAAAATTCGAATTTTCCCGCCCAAACTGATAGCCGTCTTGAATTATTCCTCAATATTCACCAAAATGTTTATGGAAACGTATATTTTGATAACCGGACATATTAATTAATGATAATTCGATAAACATTGGCATTTGTCAGCCAAAACTGGGGGCCAATCTTTGATTTTGGTAAATTTGACCCATATTTGGGCTCGAATTTTGAACTGGGACTTTTTATGATGATAATATATGTCCGACCATAAACCGTGTTCGACATTTATATACGTGCAGAAACAGCCAGGGATGGTGCGGAATTGAGTTAAAATGCCTGGACTAGCCTATGACACATGCTGTCACCTCCTTTGTTCTAAAGGATCTATGTGTGGCCATTTTATATTCTATTTCGATCTTTCCTGAGGTCAAACTTATTAGGATTTTATTTTATCAGCGGTGATTAAAAACGTGAGTAAGTAAGATTTTGATAACTATAAGTATTTTGTTTATTCATACGAAAACACGTTGTTTAATCTTTTTAGCTAGACAGCAGTCTGATCCCATTTAATCATTGTTAGTTACCTCCCTTCGCTCGATAGGCATGTGCAACAAGATTGTTTACAATAGCAACAAAATGGCTGTGTAAAGAAAGCAATGAGCCATCGAGCCATCAGTCTTGAAACCTGACAGATTTTGATAAGATGAAACAATGTTGATTGATGGGGATACATACCACAATGAATGTAGAACATTTTATGATATTTTGTCATTACTGGGTAACAATCAATGCTTACAAACTTCGTAAGATTATAAAAATGACTAGCCTGTACTGTATTATTTATAGTTTATACTGTACCGGTAGCCTATAGGCTACATAATAAAATTAAATAATATAGTATAATATGAAATGATAATTTTGCCTCACTTCACGTGGAAAATAGATGACTGTCTTTTGACATATATGGCAAACAAGATTTTTCATTTTCAACGCCGCAAACCATGTAAATATATCTTTTATCAAAGCTGATTGGATTATATGTTTTCTTTTGTCTAAATTAAAATTCTGTTAATATAAATCTATGCAGTCAAGTGATTTTTATTACAAACAGTGAATAGAAATGGAAGAACTTTTACTGAAGTTTTATTGACTCACTGACAATGTTCATTATGAACATTGATATACATGTAATATTGAACATTTGGGGAATTGCTATAAACTGACAAATTGTAGACTTGTTGAAAACCAAAAAAATTGTTTATTTTGCGTTACCATAATAGGCCTAGTCAAAGTTATAATTTTGATATTTTTTTTTTTTATCCCTAGAATTTACAGTCCTTTTCGTCCGTTAAGTAAGATGTGAAGAGGCCTGTTTGATATAATAACTATCAACTCTACGAACTATAATAATAACAGTCAACATGGCTCCAAGAGCAGGAGCGTCAGTTGGTATCCTGGATCAGGATATCGGCTTTTCACTTGCAAGACTATTTGATGAATATAACATGGATCACATCCCGCAAGGAAAAAGGTTAGATGGTCTACCAAAAAGAGATTTAGCGCACATAAAACATTATAAAGCAGCAGTTAATATATTTGGCGGACCTTTTAGTAGAAAACGTGTGCTTGTCGCACCTGGAATGGAGACACCACTAAAGCACAGAATCGGTTTATATAGTAATGAGACAGCACAACCAGAACGCCCAATATTAAATTCTGCATTACATACACCACCACCCCCAACTAAAACTCTAACAGAGGAAGAAACAGAAGCCAAACAAGAGGAGGAAAGCATGTCTAACTACAGATCTTGGATGTTGGAAAGAAAAAAACTAAGAGGTCATTTGGATAACATGGGCCTCTCCGAAAATTATTTAAAATGTAAAGTTGATAAAACTGATCTTGAGAAACGTGTCATGTATAAAATAGTCAATGATACAAAAGAAAAAAATGCCTTAACCAGAAGGAAGCCTAAACCCATACCTCTTCCTTTGAAAAGGGAACTTCCTCCGGTTCCCAAGATTGCCTCACCAGCCCCATTAGCTCTGCAAATTGTGGATGAACATGTAAAAGCAAACAGACTACGTCTTCTAGACCTGTTTAAAGTTCTGGATAAAGATAAAGACTGGAAAGTTACAAAACAGGAATTTAAAAATGCAATGCAAAGGGTATGTTATAAATTATAATTTCCAATAGGTCTATATTTAATTACATCAGTAATCTGATCTATACTCAAAAAGTACTTGTAAGAGATTACCAGTTAACTTTAGAATTTGTACAGAAGTAAGAAATTCTTCGTAAATTGAGTAACTTTTGAAAAAAAAATGTTAAACTTTTGCTTAGTAGAAGTACAAAGATAATGATTTATGTACAACCCTGGAAATAAGCTCCGATATAATCACAAGTGTTTTTTGTCACAAAATCACGGTTTGACATACCGGTAACTAATTCTTCTGTAATTGTTCATTGTGTCATCAGAAAGACATGTATTGGTTTTCAAAAATATTTCCCTGTTTAAAGCTTGGCACTGAGTTCATATTGTTGCTTTTTAAAAAAAAAAACTTGGCCTGCTGGACTTCTTGATCATGATCTTAGATTAGAACCAGTATGGACTATTTTACTATGCCCAGTTATATACATTAATGTAATCCACAATTGTACAAATATAATATATTTTATCAGGCTAATCTACAAATATCAGACAAAGAAGTAGAAGATATGATTGTCTGTTTAGATGATGATATTAACGATGAATTAGATTATAGTGAGTTGGCACAAGGTATTCAAATATGGCAGAAAGAAAGAAGAGAAAAAAGACGGAAATCTGTGTTAAACAATTCATTTGATTCAGAATTATCTGGAGGTAAGTTTAGTTTCAACAAGATGATTACGGCTCCCAATGTCTTTCCAGTCTTCATTAGCCCCGGTCTGGGCAGAACAGTAGGATGTTAAATCTTATTTCATTTCATTTCCTAATGTCTTTTGATCGAATTGGACTTTCACTTTTAATTTATGGGAAGGAGCGATTACTGTTGAATGAATGGAACATACACATTTATCAATCAATAATTAAAATGTGAGTAGATTTTGCTGATATTTAAACTTGTGCAAGTATGTATAATGAAGGTTTGTATCAAGACTTCATGTAATCAGTCAACTAGAAATTAAAAACAGTTTCAACTTTTGACAATCTGATTAAAATACAGATTTATATTTTGTTTTTGTTTCATTATACTTTCGATGATTCTACTACATGAAAATCTGACTGATTGTAGTGGAAGGTGGTGTCAGGGTTCATACGGTTCATACCCTATAACATCAGACATTGATTAATCAATCAGCGTTGACGTTTCAGTACACAGCATGCTAAGAACTCACTTTAACAGACTATTTCATTGGCTTATCCCTCACATCATTCAGAACGCGGGTTATTTAACAACTCTCTCAGATCCAAGTGTACTAAAGACAAGTAAAATAAAATTTCAAACTATAAAAATCGAAACGAGATATAATCTGTTTTAATAAGATTGTGTTTTTTTATTGAGTGAAATTTAAAATGGCATTCTAAAAAAATGGGTCGACCGATTTTATACAAACTGAACTTTGCTTTCTGTTGAAACTATACTTATAAATAAGGTTCATACAAATGACAATATTCCATGTATTTAGTGGGGCCTCCCACAAATTTTAATTGAAGCAATTACTTCCTGGGAAATGTGGTTGATAATGGAAATACATGGCTGCGTGCTGATATAGCTATATTATCTTTTTCTAATACTACTAGTAGGGTAGGGTAAATACACTTTTTTCTTCACTACGAGTGTTTCTAGAGGCGAAATTCGATGCTGAATCCGAATCCGTTAAAATTTTCGACCCAACTTAAGTCTTTCGGTCAGTACAGCCGCCATGTTTGAAAATGGCGACCATAATATGACTTTTTGGCCGTTAAACTCCTAAAATTATGTGAGATATGGCCTATAATATGTCTTTTCTATGATTTTCTGGGTTGCTGAGTACGATGTCATGTTTAAAGATGCGATTAAAAGCGTCATAGTGAAAATATAATCAAGTATCGGTATAAAGATCTGATATTTGTCTCGCATTTACGGCCACTGAAGCACAAAAGAAGCGGGGAAGTCTTGGCGAAAATCTGGGCTAGAAGTTCATCACCAAATCTTTAAGGAAAAACAAAACCAGTATAATAATGCTATCGCCTATGCCAAAACCCACTTTTTAAAAGAGAAGATTAACAATGCTGCCAGTAGTAAAGTATTGTTCTATATCAGCAAAAGTCTCACGAAGAATTCGTCTTCAGGCGCTATGCCATAATGCTATATAAAGCAAACCAACTCCCCGCTATCTTTGCCAGATATTTTACAGAGAAGATTGAGAAAATAAGACAGAGCTTTCAAATTGAAAACGATTTTATTGACCATAATGACCAGAAGGATGATTACATTCCACCGCTTGAGGTTAAAGAGATATCCGCAGACTACCTCATGAAGTTAATCCAGAAAGCTCCAAAAAAATCATGTGAATTGAATGTACAGGTATTACCTACATGGCTTTTTAAGAAAATTTCCAGTGCGAATACAACTTATCTCCTTGGCTTATCAATGGTACAATAAACAGCTCAGAATTTCCCGAACTATTTAAGACAGCTTATGTGAAACCATTCCTGAAAAAACGAACCTTGACCAAGATATACTGAAAAATTACAGACCAGTTTCAAATCTATCTTTCGTTTCTAAAGTTATTGAAAAAATCATTGCGGATCAACTAAAAGACCGCATGAATCAACATAATCCACTAGAAACATACCAGCCTGCTTACAGAAATCTGCATAGTACAGAGACGGCCTTAACAAGGGTTCACAATGATATTCTCCGAGCAATGGACAAAAAACATGTTTTTCTATTCATATTATTGGACTTATCAGCCGCATTCGACATCATAGATCGCCAACCTCTCCTGCAGCGCTTAAAGCAAAGAATAAAGTTATCTCATTCGTCCTTAGGGCTTATCCTATTCAACATGCAGATCGCAATTAGTGTGTGTTGGGGGTGCAAAATCACTGCTACAGTCCTCGGTCCAATTCTTTTCACAATTTACACGCTGCCTCTTGGCGATGTTATCAGGGAATGTGATGCAAATTTTCACCTCTTCGCTGATGATACCCAGCGACGTCCCAGAGAAAAAACACCAACTGGAAAACTGCATTGACAAAATCAGTGTGTGGATGCATGGAAATTACTTGAAACTTGTTCAGATAAAACAGCAGATTCCAACAACAGTCAAATATCGATTGGAGAATGTGTAATTCCTGTGGTCGATTCAGCCAGAAATCTTGGTGTTATCTTCAATTCATCCATGAACTTTAATAAACAGATTTCCTCTGTAATCAAATCCTGTTTCCTTCAGCTGCACCAAATAAGTAAAATTCGAAAATATCTTTATGTGGATTTGACCAAAACTCTTGTCAATGCCTCCATAACTTCTCGTCTGGACTATTGTAACTTCCTACTTTACGGTCTCATAATAACTTCATTAAATCGTCTACAGAAGATTCAAAACACAGCCAAACCAAACTAAAACCAAACTTCGTGATCATATTTCACCAATCCTTAGGGAACTTCATTGGCTACCCGTGAGGAAATGTGTAGAATTTAAGATTTTACTGTTGACATACAAGTTTCTTCATGCCACAGCTCCAAACTATCTCCAGGACCTAATTCAAATAAAATCCCATCAGAGGACAACCAGGTCGTCAAATATACAACAATTTGATATTCCAAGAACAAATCTCGTATCGTGTGGTGATAGGGCCTTCTCTTGAGCAGCACCAGCCCCGTAGAACAAGTTACCCCAACATGTTAAAGAAGAAGGAACTATTGCAGAATTCAAAAAGAAACTAAAGACTCATCTATTTATTTCAATATAACATTTCTTTTGACAGATAACTCCGCGCCATTGAGCAGTCTACTGGATAATAGACGTTATATAAATACATTACTATTATTATTATTATTATAATAACATACATCCAATTATATGACTTGGAGCTTACATTTGGAACGGAATTCTTCCTCTTCATTGTAGCTAACACATTTAAGTTCATGAACTATAGCATCGCTACGAGTTGTTTTCGCTTTGGTAGTTGATGCCATATTATCACTGGAAGTAAGCTTACACAAATAACAAAAAACTTAAATCTCTGATAAGCTAGAGCACATAAAAAAATATAACCTGGAAGAGAACATTCACAAATCATCTCCGATACTCAAAAATAACATTCATCGAACACTTCCATCACCGTAGATATGATGAAATAGCACAAAACAAACCAATTTTGGGCGTAAAGATGGACTAAAATCATTACTGATCCATACAATCATATTTTTTAACACAGCATCATACTCAGCGACCCAGAGAACATAGAAAACTTATATTACACACCATATTTCGCATCATTTTAGAGTATAACAGGAAAAAAGTCATATTTTGACCACCATTTTGAAAAAATACAACTTATCTCCTTGGCTTATCAATGGTACAATAAACAGCTCAGAATTTCCCGAACTATTTAAGACAGCTTATGTGAAACCATTCCTGAAAAAACGAACCTTGACCAAGATATACTGAAAAATTACAGACCAGTTTCAAATCTATCTTTCGTTTCTAAAGTTATTGAAAAAATCATTGCGGATCAACTAAAAGACCGCATGAATCAACATAATCTACTAGAAACATACCAGCCTGCTTACAGAAATCTGCATAGTACAGAGACGGCCTTAACAAGGGTTCACAATGATATTCTCCGAGCAATGGACAAAAAACATGTTTTTCTATTCATATTATTGGACTTATCAGCCGCATTCGACATCATAGATCGCCAACCTCTCCTGCAGCGCTTAAAGCAAAGAATAAAGTTATCTCATTCGTCCTTAGGGCTTATCCTATTCAACATGCAGATCGCAATTAGTGTGTGTTGGGGGTGCAAAATCACTGCTACAGTCCTCGGTCCAATTCTTTTCACAATTTACACGCTGCCTCTTGGCGATGTTATCAGGGAATGTGATGCAAATTTTCACCTCTTCGCTGATGATACCCAGCGACGTCCCAGAGAAAAAACACCAACTGGAAAACTGCATTGACAAAATCAGTGTGTGGATGCATGGAAATTACTTGAAACTTGTTCAGATAAAACAGCAGATTCCAACAACAGTCAAATATCGATTGGAGAATGTGTAATTCCTGTGGTCGATTCAGCCAGAAATCTTGGTGTTATCTTCAATTCATCCATGAACTTTAATAAACAGATTTCCTCTGTAATCAAATCCTGTTTCCTTCAGCTGCACCAAATAAGTAAAATTCGAAAATATCTTTATGTGGATTTGACCAAAACTCTTGTCAATGCCTCCATAACTTCTCGTCTGGACTATTGTAACTTCCTACTTTACGGTCTCATAATAACTTCATTAAATCGTCTACAGAAGATTCAAAACACAGCCAAACCAAACTAAAACCAAACTTCGTGATCATATTTCACCAACATGTTAAAGAAGAAGGAACTATTGCAGAATTCAAAAAGAAACTAAAGACTCATCTATTTATTTCAATATAACATTTCTTTTGACAGATAACTCCGCGCCATTGAGCAGTCTACTGGATAATAGACGTTATATAAATACATTACTATTATTATTATTATTATAATAACATACATCCAATTATATGACTTGGAGCTTACATTTGGAACGGAATTCTTCCTCTTCATTGTAGCTAACACATTTAAGTTCATGAACTATAGCATCGCTACGAGTTGTTTTCGCTTTGGTAGTTGATGCCATATTATCACTGGAAGTAAGCTTACACAAATAACAAAAAACTTAAATCTCTGATAAGCTAGAGCACATAAAAAAATATAACCTGGAAGAGAACATTCACAAATCATCTCCGATACTCAAAAATAACATTCATCGAACACTTCCATCACCGTAGATATGATGAAATAGCACAAAACAAACCAATTTTGGGCGTAAAGATGGACTAAAATCATTACTGATCCATACAATCATATTTTTTAACACAGCATCATACTCAGCGACCCAGAGAACATAGAAAACTTATATTACACACCATATTTCGCATCATTTTAGAGTATAACAGGAAAAAAGTCATATTTTGACCACCATTTTGAAAAAATGCGATTGTACTGACCTAAGCACACATTTTAGGTCAAAAATCTCTTCAGATCTGGATTCAGTGTCAAATTTCGCCTTAAGAAACACTTGTAGTTTCAGTGTTTTGTAAAAAAGTGTTGTATTTACCCTTCCCTAATACTACACTTACATTTATCACAATTATGGACTTGATCAGTATGGGTTTTTTTCTTAACAGTTTCTTTTAGTGATTCATCTGGACATGAAAGACGAAGGGGTTCAAGTAAAAGTGGAAGTAGAAAAGGATCTGGTAAATCAACGTCACCCTTTCCTGTAGAAACAAAAGAGAAAGCGTCTGTTATACAGTTCGAGTCAGAGAGAAGAGAAAGTAGCCAATCAAAGAGAAGATTACGAATATCAAGTAGAAATGGTACAAGAGGTGACTCAATCCTGAAGTCTCCATCTCCAGATTCATTAGATTCACCTGTTAAGCCATCCTCACCACAACAAGCATCATCTCGTTGTGGAAGTATTCGATCTGCTAGCCGTAGCTCAACGCCACAATATCTAGAAGTACCAGAGAAAGATATTGAAGTAGAACAAATGGTGTTATCATCAGACGAAGCCATGATGGACTTGATTAAACACGATAAAGAAGTTTTAAGAAGGAATAAATTTCGGAAAAAGGTATGGGGATGAATTTACAATATATAACAGAAAATAATTCTTTATCTGGATCGCAATATATGTCCGTTAACACGAACTGGTCGTAGGGTTTGGAAACTCGCAGACCAACCGCAAGAAAACGGGTGAAAATTTTGTATGTGTAGGATCAAAAGTCTCTATGGCCAGTCTGTGCAGTCCCTGATACTGAATGGTCTCAGAAAGGATTTTAGTCCAAATAGTGTATTATTTTGTGTTGTATGGTAGAATTAGGACCTTTAGTACATGTTATAGAGAAGTTTAGAGGTGAATAACAAGTTGGTTGGTATCCAGGGAAAAGCCCATATAGAATAAGTTCCTGTTGAATCGGACAAATGTAGAGTTATTTCTTCTCTCATGGAACAATCCCATCGAATAAGATAACAGTGTTTACCTCATCTTTAGTATCCCTTGTGGTATCGTTCTGTTCTACTCCACTGACACTTGTGTCCATTCACAGGGTTTTCAGGAATTAAGATTGCAAGATACGCCCACATTTTGCAAGAGTTGGATAAGCCAAAATAAAAAAAGTAACGGTCCGATATGCATGAATATGAAAAGGAACAGAGATCTTTGGGTTATAAACTTGCATTGTCTTTTATATGTGAAGTATTTATTTTTGTTTGACATCCCTGTAGGGTTCACGGTGGCTTAGTAGGTAAGACGCTGGCTCGCTAGCCTGGAGATCGGGTGTTCGATCCCTGCATTGGCCAAGAAAGTTCATCCAGATTTTCCAATGTGGTTCGCCTTTTGTCAGTGATAATGGAAGGAGGACCTGACAAGGACAGTACATTGTATTCTATTTTTTTCGCTTGGACGAAAAACCGAGGTCCCGTGTACACATTGGCATGCACTTAAAAGATCCCTTGACAGTTGGAATTCGACATAGGAGTAGGCTGTTGTCACTATCCGGACAATATTTCATTCATAGCACAATGTATGGTGTATACTCTTCTTCATTAGCCGAGTTCGGAGCAGAACAGTAGGACGTTAAACCCCATTTGATTTGACATTCCTGTATCTTTTATTAATATAAACATGATTTGTTGAACATTTAATTTACAGAATGGTATAACAGCTGATGATGAACCATGTCCAGGTGTAATAAAGATTGGTGATAAAGCTATAGATGATCATTGTTCCATGTCTACATTATGTGAACCAACAGGAATAAGCATAGATCGATTTAGACAGAAACAACTTGAAGAATACAAAAATGTTGTTAGTCTGTGTAAAGAAAGGGGTGTGGTGTTAACCAAGAAACTTCTTGATAAAGGTAATAAAAATGAACTTCAATGAAAAATAGACTTATATTTAAAAGAACTGAAGCGCCATTTGCATTTTCACTAAAAATATCAAATTTTTCATGGCTTAACACAAGCTTAATTATAAATATTAATTCTAAGTATAATATCCCGGCTTGTTTTGAATCGGATTCAAAGTAGGCCCATATGATATCTCAGCTACATGTACAGATTAAAGATGGCGGTGTCTTGTGACGCTCAAGCAACATAAATCGATGAAAAATCAATTCCTTGCATTAAACAATTGAACCATTTTTGAACTGTTATTCCTACTAGAGTTCCGTCTTTCACAATATTGTTGTTTGCAAGTGATTCCTATTGCTTAAAATGGTGCATAAGAACTTTAAATTGTTGAAAATTTATCCTCTGAACTGAACAATTCTTGCCGTGTATGATCATGATTGACTTTATATGATGAACAAGTAAGTATACATATACATGTTCTTCAGGAGGATTTCTTGACAGTGTCTTGTGTACCCTAAAGGATATCATGATTTTAAAGGATTTTTTTCAATGATTATTTTTAACCTTTTTTTCTACAGTCCTACTTTATCCTGGTGATAAACCATATGATCTATTATTCAACAATATTTCACAACCAGTAGACAGTCAACGTCAGCTTAACTTCAAATCCTCTAAACCTACAACAGAAACAGCAAAATCCAAAACCATAACAGCCAAGAAGTCGACTTCTCATGAAGCTGTGGAAAAAGAAAAAGTCAAGGCCACAAGGTCTCGAAGTAGAGATATATTAGTGGACAGAAAAGCTAGTTATCGTAAAACAAGTCAAGTTGGTAACAATGTAACTAAGGAAACATTATCTACTGGCAAAGCCCTGATTAAAACGAAAGTAGATTGCTGGATGACTTTTGAAGAATACAGTAGACTGACTAGGTAAAATTTGTTATTAACTTTTGTATTAATAAATTTATTAGCTAATTCACTATAACCATCTTGCACTTGGATGGGAAGTTATGTAGGTGATGTGTGTGGCAATTTGACTCCTTGCTTGGTACCTTTTTGTTTGTAAGGTCACTTCTAGTCAATCATAAGCCACAAAGCACAAACCCCCTGAAAAAGATTTTTTGACTGACTCTACCCTAATTAATGTGTCCAAGTAACCGTAAAATCGGGTATCATTATATTTGGTGTAAGTAATAAGTCCAATTATACTAATAATAAGAAACAGTTGGATTGTTGAAAAGCTGTCAGCTGATAGTTTCATGGTGAGAATGAAAAAAAAAGTGAAGCTACTTGATAATCAATCTTAAATTATGAAACAGGCCTGTACAACATGTTTGCGAGGTTGTCTTCTTTAATTCTGAATAATTTACAAGCCATATATTAAAATCCTTTGTTCTTTGTTACTTTCTTTCAGTCATTATGCATCAAAATTTAACCGTCTGAACACTAAATCAGATGAGAATGCGTTCTGGCCAGGACAAGTATTACAGAAATTAAGGCTGTGTATGCCACCATATGACCAAGCACATCGAACTGATTCGACCCATTCTATATTCACCTCAGTGAAAGATGAGAAGAAATCAAACCCTGGTTATAATAATGATATTAGTTGGTGGCCTCTTAGTGATCAAGGTTATATTCAGAATGGAAACATTGATAGATTTTATCGAAGAAGCTAATCGTGTTGTTTTTCATAATTATGTTATTGAAGCTAATCATATAAAATCATGTTACTTTTTTTTACTTGGAGGGTTGGATGGCCGATTGGTTAGCACATGCGTGCTGTATCACAAAGCCTGTCATTGAATCAACTGGCATGGTTTCAAATCCCCGGTTGTACGTGGCAAGGAGTAGGGTCACCTGTCCAACCTCATGTATTTTCTCCGGGTTCTCCAGTTTCCTTAAAACATGTTAGTCCCGAAATGACCTGGTTTGTGGACGTTAAACCCCATCTCTCTCTCTCTCTCTATTTTGTGAAATAACAATGTTCAGATTAAAAGTAAAATTTATCTTATCAATAAAATCTTGAATTTTAATGGTTTATTAAATAAGATGTTTGATTCGTCCAGCATACCACATTTCATGGATTTGTTAATTAGGAAGAATCCCATTGCTGAAGATGCGTATGCGCAATGAAATCAGTGAAATAAAATAAATCATGTTAGTACCAGTTGTAGAACAGTCATGGAGTGCTTCTGATAAAACCATATATAACCTAGTTTAAACATAACTATATGATCAACTGTGATATTATTTGTAATATAACTTAATAAATTACAACTGATGAGTATGTCTTGTATTTTGTCATTTAAATGCAGAAGAAAGAAAACAGTACCATGTTGAATCGGAAATGATATAGAGTTTTATGTTCCCACTATGTTGCACCAACCAGACTAATTACCACTCGTAATTACCAGCTTATTCTACGTAAAAAAAAAAATACTGTAGAAAAGTTTGGTCTGGCCTTGTGCCCATTTGATGGAGAGCCCCCCCCCTCCCACCTCAAAGTGAGCCTCCAGTCTATTAACTAGACACGATTGCTTGCCAGGAAGCTATCCTTGAGCCCCCCCCCCCACCTCAAAGTGAGCCTCCAGTCTATTAACTAGACACGATTGCTTACCAGGAAGCTATCCTTGAAACTCTTGAGGTATTTTCTCGGCCAAAACCTGCTCTGAACCTGGGAGCTCCTTACTCACTGAACTTAAATACATGGCAAAATCAGTTTAATATCATAGGCAAGATCAAGGACAATAACTCTATAAGTATTTCTCAGAAATTGCTATTCATCACTATTACCTAACTAAACAAAGAAAATAACTGTCAAGTAGATCAGATGACTTTTTCAGTTACAGAGATTTCACAAATTTCTACAAGGTAACTCTAGTAGTATATTATAGAAATTTGATAGGCTTCTTCAATGCATATAAATTTAAACTGATCTGATAACTTTTGTTATTAACACTTCGTCACTGTTATCCACCCCCACCATGTGGTATCAATTTGACCCTATGAATTAAATGTTTAAGGACATTGAATTTGGGCCCTGGGTGAATCACGCCTCTCCCCCCCCCCCCCAATATATGTTATCAAATTAACCTGCATGTCCCCATGAATGTTTTAGGCCATCGGATGATAAACATCGTTCTTACAGTGTTCACAAGAAATTGTGAATGACCAATGAAGGTGAGAAAAATATGATCACAATTCAATGTTGGAGTATGAAGTGAATCCATTCACTTGATTTGATATTTGTTTATTTTTTACAATGCCTATTTTCTGTATTGTCCACAGGTTTATCTTGTAGATCTTTGTTTTGCGTGTAGCTTGGTCCTCCTGCATATACTATTAGATATTAATTCAGAAAATAATATAGACCTACTTTATACTTAATAAAGGCTGTTTTAGGACATTGAATAGGTTACAAATGAAAATTTTCTTGTTTGTAAACAATAGCATGTCATACTTTAAATAAACAAGTGTACATAATGAATGACTACTGAAATATTGAACAGTCCTTCCCCAATCATTAATGAAGATCCATTTGTAAACGAATTCATTTGCCACTTTCACTCACTTATCTTGAGGTAGATTCATCCCGGTCTGTTAGTATCACATCACATAACAGTAATAGACTTGCTTATCAATAATGGGTAATAAATGTATCCATTTGTTGATAAATCAAGATTCAATACGGTTTCCAGATATTGCCTCACAATATTCAAGATCACAATGCATAATACTGTTTTTAAATTGATAAATAAATCAGTCATCGTCCAACTCTTCTTCATCACTAAAATATGCATCTTTTTTAAATTTCTTTTTCTTTGGTTCTGATGATTCTGGATATGAAAATCCCACGTTGGCGTAGATACTTGTATCGGGTACCATATTCAACTGCTGTAATAGAAATATAACAAAATATGTAGATTCTCTGGTACAATATTTAAAATAAATTGATTTGGTTTTCTTGTGAAAATAATCATCAAATTAACAAACCTCATTTTTAATGGCAGACGCTAAACTTTCTGGAGCTTCACCCACATCTTCATTACTGTCATAACCTTCTTCATTTTCTCTGTTGACAAACATACAAAGGTACATGTAATTAACGTGCATGACACAAACAGGCATTGAACATCTTTTGACAACATAATAATGCATGGAACTGTCTAGACCACAATGATGTACTTAGTTTCAAAATAGTCTCCAAGGGAAAAACGGACACAAATAGAATTATTTTTACACTAAGTCCAAACAATATTAATATTAAGTTTTTCTGGTGTCGGGGGGGGGGGGGGGGGGGGGGGGGACCGAATGGTAAGCGTGCGGGTGCTGTATCATACGGCCTGCCATTGAGTCAACTGCCATGGTTTCGAATCCTCGGTTGTACGTGGCAAGGAGTAGGGTCGCCTGTCCAACCTCGTGGGTTTACTTCGGGTACTCCAGTTTCCTCCCACTGCTAAATACCCCTACGCGCAAGCGAATAATTGAAATAAAAACCATATGTTAGTCCCGAAATGACCTAGTTTGTGTCGAGAGGACGTTAAACCCATTTCTCTCTCTCTCTCTTTTTCTGGTCTTGATATATAACTAGTCACTGGGTTGGAGTCCCATAAAGAATAAGAACTTGCTGGGAAATGAGATACATTTGATAGACTTACTCAAAATCTTTGAATTTTTTCTTCTTTTTAGGTGGGGGTTGTCGTTGTCCTAACAAATTTTTAGGACAAACATAACTAAGATGTCCTTCTTCCTGCAATGACATATAATAACTAAACACATACTGTTCAAAATAGTAAGAAAAAAAATCCTATGCTTGTTTGAAGATATATAATTCAAGTTGTTTGGATTAAAAGCTGAACTTCGATTACAAAACTACGGAAATAATCGAATAAAAAAAGTTAACACCCTAAACAACTACAATACTTGTTTTCAATTTTAAGAACAGACATGGCGACGCTCAGGGGTAACAAAAACACAGGCAGGCCACACCCAAAGCCAGTATATGCTGTGTCAAACAAAGTCTCCACATCCGGTTAGCTAGTCAGCTACCAATTACTTCCTAACTGATTGAAGTTTTTTCACTATAAGCTTACTGAAAATATGTCTGATCAGGTACATATTATTTTACTAATTTATAATTAGATGAAATAAGCCAACCACGATATACTTTCGCTCTAAAAATAAGACCAAATATTTACCCCACACTCATAACAATGAGATTTATCTTTGTATTCTTTTCTTCGTATAAATTCAGTGGTTCTACCATTATCTTTAGCTATACTACATTTTATAGTTCGACCAAACATCTGGAAAAAAAACCCATGTCAATAATACCTTTGATGAATCTGTAGACAATAAAACAAAATATAATTCAATCCAAAATTTTAACAATCTAATTAAAACACAGATCCTATTTCGATTCGTTTTTTATAGTTCAAAATTTCATTTTACTTGTCTTCACAACACTAGGATCTGGAAGAGTTGTTATATAATGGCCATTCTAGTTGATGTGAGGAATTAGCCAATGAAATGATCTGTGGGTACTGTGTAAACCCATAGAAACGTCAATACTGATTGATTAATCAATGTCTGACGTCATAGGGTCAAAAGCTGCTTGTATGACCCCTGACACAACCTCCCAGTATAACTGGTCTGATGTTCATGTAGCGTAGGCCATGGAAAGTTTTGAAAAACCAAAACGAAATATAGATCTGTATTTTAATCAGATTAAAATTTAAAAGTCAAGATGAGCTTCACTGAGTTTAAAATGTATTGATTGTTAAAATAGCATTATGCAAGAGCAAAATCTGCTTATTACAGGTCTTTCTCTAGGCCTGAAATGTTATCTAAATAATCAATTAGACATTAATTAACATATCCAGACCATAATAAACTCTTGATGTCAAGGCTAGCCTTCGATGTTGGTGGATTAAATTCATATATGCCGCTTAATGGCCGTTGATAATTAAATCAATCAAGTGGATAATCGAGACTATGCTGTTTATATTAATGATTTGAGTAATGATGACCGATGCTATGTGAATATTTCAAACGCTTTTTTCTCGGCTAATAGTGGATCAATTTGACTGAAATTTTCAGCAAATTACCTTTACACTATCTAGTTTTTAACTATTATAGTGAGAACTGCCATCTCTTTATCTTATCTCCCATAATGTAACTTTAAGTAACATTCATAACATTTAGTGTATGATTGGTAAGATGGTATGTCATGAAATAAAGTGTTAACCAAAGCATTTGCAGATAATAAACTGTGACAAATTCATTGACTGCCAGCATTTCTGATGTTAAATAATACAAAATTGAATAAGCTAAGTTGTAAATAACTACCTCTGTGTTATTTAAGGCAGCAACAGTTCGATAAGCTGATTCTTTTTCTAAGAAAAGAACAAAGGCAATACCTTTACTTCGGTGTGTTATTTTATCTTTTACTATTGTAACTCTGAAAAGAGAAAAGACAGTAAAAACTTTACAGTAACAGTATGAACTTATTTATCCACATCCAATCTAATGGACTACTTCAGTTTCCCATTTTTGTTCTAGTAAATTTGTAACAAATCTAAAATACTTACTTCACAACCTTTCCATACTTTTCAAATATTTTATGAAGATCATTATTGGTCAATGTAAATGGAAAGTTAGAGACATAAACTGTACTTTTACTTGGTGCCAATCCTCCACTCATTTTGAAACACTATATTCACAACCGCTCAAGAAAATATACCTCCAAAATATATATGTGTATTACCGGTACACTGCCTTTTTTCTAAAGTCTTCGTCTTCAGTTAAACTGCAATATAAAACTGTAATAGTAAACAAAAAACTGTTTAATGGAACCTTATCTCTAGGGAGAATGGTGTAGAAGGTTCTATTAACAAATCGCTACTGAGATAAAATGAAATGTAAAAAGGATCTACTGCCACTACTGGGAGTCTGTGACTATTAAATTATCCAAAACAGATTCGAAACATTTAGGATTTAGGCCTAACATAAGTATAGTAAAGTGAAAGTATTTAGAATCTATGGGATATACAGTACACAAAGCCTATAAAGAATGTATAGGCCTACATGTAACCTAAATCCTAACTAATGTACAGTCCAGTTTCTAATCTCTGCTACAACCAGTTCTGTCTCTAACTTAATTAATATATATATTTATATAATATATATATATTTATATATTATAAATTAAAATTTAGATGTAAACAAGACATCTGTCAACTCATGCAACACCATCAACTGAACTAGTGCGAGGGGTGTAACTACCCCGAACATAGCTACCTCGGAAAACAGACGAATTTATCTTACTTCAAAGAAGTTTAGATTTAAAAAAAGCAATGTTCTTTCTGCACTTCGAAAGCCAAAACAAAATGATATTTTTGTTATTCTCCCCGCGGGTTAGAGTTACTTCCCTTTACAAACAAATGGGGCGCTGCGAACGTTAGCTTTATGGAGAACCCTCCTAGACGGAGACGGTTCTGCATATTTTAGCGCATATGACATCATATATCGGTCAGGGTAAGGGTTAGGGCCTACAGGTTTCGTCAAAGTCCCGAGGTGTAAACAGGGCTACCGCTAACTCTAACCATGGACCAAACCTAACCCTTACACCCTAACCCACAATTGGCCACAATCCAAATATTTAGCATCAATATGCCTAGGACCGTCTCTATCTATTATGTGAAATCTTTCTTTAGTGGCATTTAGCAATCGGGGAAACACATTGACATTAACAAAAATGAAATGAAATGGGTTTAACGTCCTACACTTGTGCACCTAACCTGGGCTAATGGAAGACAGGCATACGCCATACAGTATTTGCTATGAGGGAATTTTTGCCCGGACAGTGGCACTACGACCTACCCTTATATCGAATTCCAACTGTCTAAGGGAACTTTTTACGTGCACGCCAATGTGTCTACACGGGACCTCGGGTTTTCGTGCCAATCCGAACGACTAGACAGCTGTCCTTGCCAGGCCCTCCGTTCTGCATCACCGACAACGGGAAACCACGCCGGAAAATCGAGATGAACTTTCTCGGCGAATGCAGGGATCCAACACCCGACCTTCAGGCTAGCGAGCCAGCGTCTTACCCATTTAGCCACGTGCCCCCCCCCATTAACAAAACAGAGTTTTTATGGGATACAATCACTACATTTATTCTAAAAGCACGGCGTTTCGACAAGTATCCCCTTACCGTTCCCATAAAAACTGAGTTCTGTTAATACATTTATGTGGCTTTGAAACAGAAATTCCACTAAATATGTTTATCCGAATTCCAGAGAGGGAGGGGCGGATGGGTTGTATATTTTAATGACAAAGCCGAATATATAGGCATAGTATTATTATAGTTACTTGAACAATTCCAACAATTTCCAACGTGTTTGAATTTATAGTCGGAGAGGGAGATCAAGAGGTGTGTGTGTGAGAGGGGGGGGGGGGTAACCTACACTCGACACAAACTAGGCATTTCGGGACTAATAAGATTCAATTTTATTTCAATAATTCGCGGTTGGTCATAGTTCGGACCTTTCTCATTGTCATGTACAAGCGGTTAAGGTTAGAAGGGTTCATTAGTCCACCGATATCTGTTATTATGCGTAGGGTGGGTTAGGGCAGTGGTTCTCAACCGTTTTATGCAAACGACACACCTTGGAACACATAAAAAATTAACGGCATACCTGGATAAATATATATGAAATATATTTGAATTTATAGTCGTCATACAACCGTGTACACGGAATATGTTTATAGAATGACCCAACTAAATAAGGAAAACACAGCCATGATCTTAGCTGGCTTTATTTATTGAGAAAATTTCCTGGGATTCCTAGTGTGCCCGTTAAAAATTTCGCGACACACTGGTTGCGAATCCCTGGGTTAGGGCTAGGTTTATGGATACCATATTTAATTTATAGCAATTTTTATAGCGGCGGGCTAGTGCACGTATTTTTTATAGTAGCGGACTAGTGCGCCCGCGGATTATAGTGAACTCCTCGACCCCCTTCCCTCCCTCAACTCGTACTCCTATTAGTCCTATATGTGAGCTGCTCTTTTCGGAATTTGCTGAATTATAAAGTCCTCATCTGTAATAATCTTACCCAATGTTGTGTCAATTTAGATCGACTTTACAGATGGGCATGATGGAAGACAAGTGGTGGGAATAAGTCGACTGAATATGGTTTTAATAAAAACACCTTAACTATTTTTTCTTCCAAATTTTATTCGATGGTCTATTTATTCATTATATTACAGTTAAATCTCTAGACAAGCCTAAGTAACTTGTCTTTAACTGCGACTTAACCGCATATTTTAAAAATAAAACAAACAGTAATTTGAGTAAACAAAGCTGTATGTGAGGTATGGTAGTGTCTAGGAATATCGATAGACAAGTCAACTTAAATTAAAGACGTCATTAGGAACGTGATGTAGGCCTACGCCTAATTTCTTTTTTTCATTTTCTATCATTTTTCCAAAATTACGATTTTACAGAAAAGAAATGAAATGGGGTGCTAAAAGTGAAATTTTGCGTTGGCAGCGACACTACATCTAATATTATACTCTTATTTGGAATTTTGTCAAACCTGCACGCCAGTGTGTATGCAAGGGACCCCAGGTTTCGTCCCGCACTGGGGAAATCACGATCCAAATTCCCAGGAACTTTTTTGGCTGACACCAGGATCGAATCCGGGACCTCCACGTTAATGAGCTAGAGTCTTATTCACTGGGCCATCACGGCGCGGGCCATCGTTGCTCCCTGTCGAATAGAGTGTTATATATGTATCTCAATTTCGTAGTTAACTTTATTTCTCTAAAGGGCAAATGCATGACCTTGGAAAGAAGCCGAATCAGTATTTTATACCAGTTGAATTGAAGGTTGAAACAATCTGATATTTCAAAAATAAGAGGACAGCTAGTGGTGTTAAAACCCGAAAAAGTTTAAATACAAACTCAAATTTGCCCTGGAATAGTTGAGCACCATGTTTTATTTTTTTAAAGCTCCAGCATACCAGAATTAAAATAGCATTATGCAAGAGAAAAATCTGCTTATTACAGGTCTTTCTTTAGGCCTGAAATGTTATCTAAATAATCAATTAGACATTAATTAACATATCCAGACCATAATAAACTCTTGATGTTTAGGCTAGCCTTCGATGTTGGCGGATTAAATTCCTATATGCCGCTTAATGGCCGTTGATAATTAAATCAATCAAGTGGATAATCGAGACTATGCTGTTTATATTAATGATTTGAGTAATGATGACCGAGGCTATGTGAATATTTCAAACGCTTTTTCTCGGCTAATAGTGGATCAATTTGACTGAAATTTTCAGCAAATTACCTTTACACTATCTAGTTTTTAACTATTATAGTGAGAACTGCCATCTCTTTATCTTATCTCCCATAATGCAACTTTAAAGATAGAATTAAAGATGTATTATGTAAAAGCAAAATTTACCTATTGCAGGTCATTCTTTTGGTTTCAGCTGTTTTATTATTATCTTGGCATCTATCAACAGAACATGGCAAGCCTATAATTAACTCTCTAATCTATTGGTTGGTGAAAATTTAAATGGATTGAAACACAAACACCATTTAATGATTTAATTTAAAAATAATGAGTCAAGGTTAAGATTCGGTTAAAAAGTATTCTTGCTATGATAATAAACCATCTATTGTGGGGATTGTCAAGTACAAATTTTCAGACACCTACCTGGGCATTAAGGCACCGGTCACACACATTGTCAGCACATTACCATACAGAGTTTTCTGTATTCCACAGGTGCTTTTATATAGCTTCGAGATATTATTCCGTTAGTTTTGAACGTTAACAATATGTATTTTTTTTATTAATCTTTTAACAGTCGAGTGACATTTGTAAAGCCAAAAAATCTTCTATATGGAGATGGAGTTAGGTAACCGCCATTTTATTAGATGGCATAATTATCTTTTGATCTTTGCTATTTTACTGTTATTTGTTTTCATTGTTATCAAAGCATGGCTTAGATATTCAATTATGTCGAACATTTTAAACTATGTTTTTGAAGTGGTTAAGGGGCGGAGTGACATCCGAACAAGGACATGTTTGGGACGATTTAATTTTCTAACAAGGTCAATAAGACAAAATAAATTGACACACATACAGTATTTCAAATCTAAATTTAGACCCTACTATCAATGTAACATATCACAGCCAATCATCAAAATCGATGAAAAATAGACTAATTATCTTTTTTTAGAAGTATAATGGTAAATAATTCAGACACATCGAGGTCTCGATGATAAAACATTACAAGTATGATTATGGAACAGTCTAATACTTTAAAACTCCATACTAAAGTATTTTGACGAAGGCCACTCTCCCGCGATAAATTTGACGAATTATATCAAATTCGAACTAATCCCCGAATTTTCGGTTTTGCATGCAGACATGATTACGATTACGCCGAAGGACACAAATACAAAAATATCAAGAAAAGCCTAATTGTAAGCATAACATTTTTTAGATTAAATTTATGTAAAAATAGATATTGCACGTAATTTTTTTAAACAGTTGTCATCTACAGAGTAGGAGAAAAACGATTATATAAAATTCTTCAAATGATTAGCAGTAAAACAAGCCAATCGGCATGCAACTTCGACATCTTTGATATCTCAGAAAAAAAAACCGCCGAACAAATGAGGCGAAGATCGGCGGCTTATAGAATAAAAGTTTTAAAAAATTAAAGAAATTTTTAAAGGCTGAAAGTCACATATTTTTACTTTGTAAAAGTAATGACGCTTGGTTTATATAAAGGTGCACAGAGCTTACGGTACACATATGGATTTCTGTAAGCAACGATAGTCACACAATCTAACGTGTTAGTTTTACGGTTGTGACTTGAACGATTATGACAATGATGCAGAAATAAGGATGAAGTATTCTATAATTTATATATCACTGTTTGTGATATTATTTCACAGTTATGGTAAGTTAATATTTTATAAACTTGAGATATAATTTTATAAGCATAATGTTTAGGGGTGGGGGGGACTAAATCTGTTTTAGAACACTAATTAATTTCCTGATAATATATGCCAAGAGAATTTTTTGATGCCCGTCAATTATCATAGCTATTTCGCAAGTAAATGTATGGAAATAACATATAACCATTAAATGACAATGACAACATAAATTTTATGTTATATCTATTGACATCGTCATTGTGTCTACATAGCGTCAAACTTTAACTATTTGGTACTGCTGTTGTTAAAGACACCGTTAAACATATGAATTTGACATAATCTCCATGTCCAATGGGTTGTTACGCTTGAAATATAATGGACAACTTAGCCAACATTGATACAATATTCATATATGCATACATTTTATTTTCGGATGCGTCCCAATTGTTATACCTTCCGGTAAACGTAGCGGTTATGTTGTGGGCTTACTTTTTGATATTTATTTATTTAGTAAATAACCTTTATATGCCAATGAGAGCAAAGACGGTTTCGGACAAAACTGGGTGAAACAAGGTTCTTACCCAGCCTTTGTGGCCAAAAAGGTGCATCCTTTATTGATTTGAATTGTTCATCTGTCAGGTAACTTGGTTGAAGTCAAATTTCTGACGGCAAGCTTAGCTGTCATGGAATTCCTTTCTTTCTCTCTATTAAGGTAAAATTTCGACAACCGCCATTAAACGTTTACGTTAAACCTGACAAGGTAAATCGTTTCCATGTTGGTCCATGCTATTATATTATCCCCGTTTCGCACGAAATATATCAGAAGATTTCTGCGCCTCTAAATAATCACTTGTATAAATTATAACATTGTCTAGGCATGTACTGTTCTTTACAATTATTGCCATTTACAATTATTGTAACAGTTCTTTTACAAATAAAGCTCACTTGATCAAGGTCAGATAGCCAAGATATAGTGTTAATTTCGGTTGGTTGATAGACTATTGTCATTATGTACCTCATACAAGTTATCTCCACCCCAATGTATTTAAAACGAAATTGTAAAAAAAATAAAACCAAAGAGTCTCAGCTAGATTTAGGAGAAGAGTTTGTAAATCTAGGGGACAAATACTGACACCTTTCTCATGCTTTTATTGTTCTTTAAATTTAGCTAGATTCCCTTTTTGTTTATTTTATAGGAAAGGTAACTGGAAATGTACTTCGACAGAAGAGGGACGGTCCGTATGGTCATCCGATATATCCTGCACATGACGCACCTTCACATTCTTTGTCCCCTTTCAACCATCGCCATTCGCCATCTTTCCATGGACGTCAAGTTCCAAAATTTTCACACGCCAATCCATTGCCTGATCCAGATGGCCACCCATCACCACCATCGCCTATAAAATATAGACACCATTCTCATGGCAAACATTACCATACTGTTGATCTGCATGCTAATGTTCCGAAAATTGATAGACATTACAAAGGTTCGCATAATAAACCTTCAGCCAAGAATAAAACAACGATTATTAAAGGCACGCCAACGTTTATTGTTAGTAAATCTCCATTTACTCCACCAATAAAATCTCCATTCTCTCCACCGCCGAAGTTTGTACGTCCACCACAAATTTCTCCTTTTACGCCACCGAGTAGAACTCCATCTCCGACAACTTCAACAACACCAAAAGAAGTAGTTACCTCTTCAGACGGATACTATTATTACTACTATTATGATTATCTTCATGATGGAGGTGGCGGAGGAGGAGGAGGTTCCATTGGTAGCGGCGAGGGAGATGCTGGAGGGGGCGGTGCACCCGATCCCCGTCCTCCACCACCCCCACCGCCTGGCAAACGACCACCTCCACCACCACCAGGAATGCCACGACCTCCAAGAATACCACCACCCGGTAAAAGACAACCACCTGGAGCGCCTCCACGACTACCTCCACCACCACCAGCACCAGGAAAACGACCCCCTCCGCCACCTCCAAGACCAGGTAAACGACCACCGCCACCTCCTCGCCCACCAGGTAAACGACGACCCCCACCACCCCCTCGCTCACCCGGTAAACGGCCACCCCCACCTCCACCCGGTAAACGGCCACCCCCACCTCCACCCGGTAAACGGCCTCCTCCACCTCCACCTGGTAAGCGACCGCCTCCACCTCCACCAGGACTTCCGAAGCTTCCCGCACCAGGAAAACGACCACCACCACCGCCTCCTCGTGGAAAGCGTCCACCACCACGGCCAATTCCACCCTATGCACCTCTTCCACCTCGTCCACGACCACCACCACCTCCACCAAAAGGTAAACGTCCCCCACCTCCACCAAAGGGTAAACCACCGCCACCGCCTCCAAAAGGTAAACCACCGCCACCTCCACCAAAGGGTAAACGGCCTCCACCTCCCCCAAAAGGCAAAAGGCCTCCACCTCCCCCGAAAGGTAAACGGCCACCACCTCCCCCAAAGGGAAAACGGCCTCCACCTCCCCCGAAAGGCAAACGGCCTCCACCAAAGCGACCTCCACCTCGTAAGCCGGGCCCCCTTCTCCCATACGCTGTACCCCAAAGACGACGTAAAAGACACGGCCCCCCTCCTTCGTTTGCTTACGGGCCTCCTCCTCCACCCCCTCCTCATGGACCACCACCTCCCCCTCCTCCTTACGGCCATCCCCGACCCCCACATCTTGGCCCACTTCCGCCGCCTATTAACGGCCCTCCGCCTCCTCCACCATACGATCTAGATCCACCACAACCGTTGTTCCGTTTTAAGCGTCAAGAAACGCTATATCCTCCCCATGGCGTGCCAAGTCATCAGCCTAGTCGTGGAAGTACGAGTGAAGAAAGACTCAACAGATATCACCCTGCACCACCAGGCGCACCACCACATAACGGTCCACACTCCTTGCACCAACCCCCGCCTCCCGAATTGGGGCCACCCATTCCACCTGCATGAGATCGGAAGTCGATAAAAGACTACTTAATACAAGCAGTGCTAACATACACCGCCTCATTTTTATAAACAGTTTCTTTTTATTTCATGTTTCGATGGAAATTATAGTAAATCGGTGAAATAAGTATAAACAAGCCAAAAACATTACAAGAATAAGACTAATGAAATTGGCCGCTTTAGGTGTATTGTTATAAAATGTGTCTCAATGGCCCTGTTCATGGACTTGCGAGAATAAATATCTAACTGTGAACATCGAAGGGGCAAGTGTATTCATCATGCTAAATATCTTTAAAATTAGGTTAGATAACCGAATGTACATAGACGTTTTATTTTACAGAAGGGTTTATTTGTATCAAATTCTCTTTGTATAATTATATGAATAAAACATTTATATTTTTTCTTCTTCAATACATGCCCATTATTATTTCCACCAATTACCAGTGTACTATACGGGCCTCATTTCACCTATTATAAAGCAAATTTACTGAGAAATGTGGCGAAGCAATATTATAGTACCTCTTGTCAAAATTATGTTCGATATTTGGTTACACGTGACAATAATCTATACGCCTCAGAAAGTCCAGGAGTGCTTAGGAAGTTAAATGGAATGGGGTTTAACGTCCGGGATAATGAAGATGGTCATCCATCACGTTGTGCTACACTGTTAAAATCATTGTGTTTTGTTACCCTTTTTAAGCTGACAGAAATGTTGCCATCACCATAACTGTATTTTAACATTGCAGTTTACTTCACAGGCTCTGTAATGTAACTTCCCATAGAGCATGTAAATTTACCATGAAGTTTATTTGAATAAATTGGCCAAATAACATTGTACAAAAAAGCAATGTCGTGTAATTTGACAGAGTTTATGTAATTATACCTCATTACAAATTGCAATATTTATGTAAAAATACCATTCTAGGGTAGATTTACATATTATGTAATCTGACTGTACACACTTCACGGGACTTGGCTAAATAGTCATGGGTTCGATCCTGCATGGCGAACACAGAAAGTTTTAGGGACCTTTCAGAAAAACAACACGAGACAATGGAGAGAGAGAGAAATGGGGTTTAACGTCCACTCGACACAACTAGGTCATTTCGGGACTAACATATGGTTTTTAATTTTATTTCAATAATTCGCTTGCGCGTAGGGGTCTTTAGCAGTGGGAGGAAACCGGAGTGCCCGGAGGAAACCCACGAGGTTGAGAAGGCGCCCCTATCTCCATGCCACATACGCTCACACCAGGGCTCGAAACCACAGCCGCAAGCCAGAGGTGACCGGCCAGCTAGAGGTCGAAGCGCGGCACTCTAGACCACTAGGCCATCCCAACCCCCACGAGACAATGGGAAAAGGGTGGGATAACAGTGACAAGCAAAATGTTCCATGTGTATGGCATATTCATGTCCAAAAACCTATTCCTCTAAAATAGACTAAACTTAGTCAAAAAGGGATAATATGTTGCACAAAATTCGATATTATGGTCAAATGAAATGAAATGGGGTTTAACGTACGTCCTACTCTTTCTGCACCTAACCTAGGCTAATGGAAGACGGGCATACGCCATACAGTGTGCTATCATAGATCGTATATAATTCTATGGAGCTATGAGGGAAATTTTGCCAGGGCAGCAGCGCTACGGCCTATTCTTATATTGAATTCCAACTGCCAAATGATCTTTTACGTGCACGCCAATGTGTACACGGGACCTCGGTTTTTCGTCCCATCCGCACGACTAGACACCTATCCTTGTCAGGCCCTCCGTTCTGCATCACTGACAAAGGGAAACCACGCCGGAAAATCGCGATGAACTTTCTCGGCCAATGCAGGGATCGAACACCCGACCTCCAGGCTAGCGAGCCAGCGCCTTACCCACTAGTCATGTACGTGATCCCCCACGTACCTCGACTTAAACGCCTTGTCATTTTCTTTGTGGATTAGCTGTTGCGAACTTGCGATCAGTGGTTTTTAGCGGTATAATAATTGACGGTTTTTGGATCCGATTCATAACCACACCACACTTTTATTTCGTTACGGTAAATAAATAGAAGGGCTATAATTTGTAAGAAACCAATATGTCAGCGCCCTTGTTGTTTAAAAGTAATGCAAAGTTCTTAGACAAAACTAAGCAATAATCAATTAACAGGCACTTCGCCACTTAAGGCCACATGCCACTTATCACCACTGTAGCCTATGTAAGGATGACGCCCGCATGGCTCTAGGCAGTCCCCCACTCCTGGTAGCTGGAGTTCGATACGGTAGACAGACAGTAGACACGCGTTGGCCGATATTTTCCAGCAGTAAAACAGTATATCATATGAGTATAATTATATAATTATAATTGGAGGGGGGGGGGCGAGTATCACAAGAGAGAAAGAAATGGTGTTTAACATCCACTCGACACAAACCAGGTCATTTCTTGACGAACATATTGTTTTATTTTATTTCAATAATTCGCTTGCACGTCTTTAGCAGTGGGAGGAAACCGGAGGACCTGGAGAAAACCCACAAGATGGGACAGGCGACCATAGGCCTACTCCTTTTAACGTACAACCGGGGATTCGAAACCACGCCAGTTGACTCAATGACAGGCTTCATGATACAGCACGCACATGCTATCTATTCGGCCATCCAACCCCCTGCTGTATCACAAATTAAGTCAGTGAGTCAACTGCCGTGGTTTCGATTCCTCAGTTGTACGTGACGAGTAGAGTCGTCTGTCCAACCTTGTGGGTTTTCTCCAGTTCTTCCTTCACCTACAGCTAAAGACGCCGAGGCGCAAGTAAATTTTTGAAATAAAATTGAATCATAAATATGTCTTCATTAGCCCTGTCGGAACAGAACAGTAGGACGTTAAACTCCATTTCATTATATTTCGTTTTAGACTAAGCTGAGATAAAGAAAAGTATGTGGTCTAGAGTTTTGTCCAAAAAAGTTAGAGGAATCGACTTTCTTTCATTTTCTAAACTAAGATGGCTATCAAATAGACTCTACCATTCCAGTGAGATATACATTGAAAATCAATCTTCTGGAAGTAAGTAATAACATACCTTATACATGAGTCTTTTACACTTCATGAGGGGTTCACGGTGGCTATTTAGGTAAGACGTTGGCGCGCTAGTCTAGAGGTGTGTATTCAATCCCTGCATTGGCCGAGAAAGCTCATTCGGTGTGGTTTCCTGCTGTCAGTGGTGCAGGACAGATCGAGGGTCTGACAAGGACAGCTGTCGAGTCATTAGGAGGTCCTGTGTACATATTGGCATGTATGTAAAAGATCCTGTTGGAATTCAATATAAGGGTAGGCCATAGTGCTGCTATCCAGGCAAAATTTCCCTGTATGCCTGTCTTCATTAGCCCAGTTTGGAGCAGAACAGTAAGACGTTAAACCCCATTTCATTTCATTTCCACAAAAAAAGCCACATGAGTGAATAAATGGATACCAGGATTTTGGCCTGAAATTAATAACATTTTTCAGATGAAAGTGAGCTATTAAACGATTCGAAATACAAGAATTATATCCGGGAAATTTGTCAGATTCCTGATGCTGGTCATCAACTCTTCGTTATTCAACCAGGTAATTTCATTTGATTTTTAAACGTTTTTACACGCCCACATTGAAATGTGGTTGAATATTGTTGTCTCACCTTTCTGCCTTTGATCCACAATTGCTCTAGAGGCTAAAGTTAATATCCGATTGGGAAGGCTAACAGAAGTTTGAAACTCACAGTTCTGGAGTTAAACTGAGAGAAAAAGATTTCACTGCTACAAACACAAATTCTTAATTTTCTTTTGTTTTCAGATATTAAATCAGGAGCAAGAAGGAGTAAGTGGTCTACGGCAGAATTAAGACTACAAGAAACTTGTACCTTGGTTGAAACACTGCCAATGTGGCGAGTTGTTGGAAAGGTAAGGCTGGTTTTATTGTTGTTGGAAAACGGTAACCATAATACTATTAAATTTTTATTGCAGTAACCAAAGGTATAAAATAACGGCAAACATGTTGGATTGCATCTTGTTGGCTAAAACAGTTCCTTGGGATTGTACGGTGTGGTTTTCACATTAATAATGCAGGACTTGGGGGGCCTGGCAATGAACAGTGTCTAGTTGTTTATGGGACCAAAAACTGAAACTCAATATAAAAGTAGGTCGTAATATCAATAGATAATATATCGAATAATAATTAGCAATTGCACAGCAACGAAATATTTAGAATTTTTAGGCTTATAAAATTGGTAACCAATTGTATACCGGGGTAATTAGTTTGTAATTTCTGAAATAATATTTTTTTCTTCATTCAACAGTTTCCAATTCACACTTCATTTTCTTTCCAGAAAATAGTTTCTGCTAAAAGACCTGGAACAGCCTATATATTTGGTTCAGGTACTTTTAAAGTATTAACTTCGATGATATGTTCTAGTAGAAATGTGAGTGCTGTATTATTAAGTATAGATATGTTATCAAGACAACAGTTAGAGATGTTACAAAAAGCCTGGGGTGTTCCGGTGTTTGATAGGTGAGTAACAGAAGAATAGTTTAGTAACAGAACAGTCGATTCAAGAACAAAAAGGGGGGGGGCTACCTTGAGCAACTTTTGTTGATGAACAAGAGAGTTTAGACATAATATATGAACTGCATTTGTACATGAATATAATTTATTTTGTAACTACTATTATAACCTGTTACTTTCTGGATAATGTTTAAAATAACATTTTCTTACCTGCTTTTATATGTAATGTTTATTTCATTTCTAGGTATACCATAGTTTTACAAATTTTTAAAGATCATGCCAGAACCAAAGAATCCAAACTTCAGATTGCTTTAGCAGAAATACCTTTTCTTAGGTAGATTATTTACTCAAAACAACAAATTCCGTTACAAAAACATTACAGAATTGCAAACAATTACATAGCCCTAAACAGTTTACATAATTTATAAAGTTTACTTGAATGGTATGCAGATGCCAGTAAGTGGCATAGTTGAATAAGCTGCAAATTCAGAAGTGATGTAAATGTCACATTAAGCATGCCAATGTTTAAGGCCTGATGTTCTGCTTTAATTAAACTAGGTTTATATTTTATGTTTTATCAACAGAAATCGTTTGAATCAGTTCCAAGATGGTCAACACGATCAACAAGTTGGAGGTGCACAGTTAGCAGGTGGTGCTGGACAAACCTATCTACATTCACGTAGACTAATATTACAGGTATTATGAATAGTTTTTTTTTAACAGTAAAAGCCACACTGGTGTCATTAATACCTGTAAGTCAGTTCTAGGTATATCGTCATGGTTTGTTTTCAATACTTATTATCTTGCATAAGTGATCGCAATCTTCTTCTTATTGTTGTTTTCATTCTATTCAATATGCGTGTACATCAGACATTGTTAAAAATAACGATAAAACATTTAACATAATCTTTAAATGTGAAAGCGATGGGTATCTAAATGTAAAAAATATATTGGTCTATTTCTTGTAGGAAAGAGAAATGAAACTACGCAAAGCATTGTCAAAGTTAGAGAATCAGCGGAGTTTGTTGAGAAAAGAACGCTTAAAGCGAAAAATTCCATCCGTTGCTGTTGTTGGCTATACAAATTCAGGTAAACTTTATTAATAATATACATTGTACAATGATTTACCTCACAGTATACTGACATAACCATGAATGACCAAACATGTTTTTCATGAGATGTTCGAAAGTTGGGGTAGTTTGGTGAGTGCAGTGCTGCCTTGTTGGCATGGAGGTCCTGGGTTTGGTCCTGGTGTTAGTCAAGAAAATTCCTGAGGATTTTCCAATTTGGTTTCCTTGTAAAAATTGGTGAGCAAGTAGAAGAACCTTTGCCTTTTGAAATTCAAAATAAGAGTAGGCTGCAGTGTTGCTGTTTAGGCAAAATTCCTCCCATAGCCCGCTTCATGGTGTATGCCTGCCTTTACTAGCCTAGATGGAGCAGAAAAGTAAGATTTTAAACCACGTTTCACAGTATGTTCAACTCCACTTTTTTCCTTATTGTGTATATATCTTTTCAGGTAAGACAACTCTTATAAAGGCCTTAACAGGGGATAGCAAGCTTGAACCAAAAGATTGTTTATTTGCAACATTAGATGTTACAGCTCATGCTGGAAAATTACCCAATAATATGACAGCTTTGTTCATGGATACAGTTGGTTTTATTTCTGATATTCCCATCAATCTAATTGATGCATTCTCAGCTACACTGGAGGATGCTGTTATTGCTGTAAGTATTCATATTAGGGCAGTGTATTATGGATCAATATAACCATTCAGGCAAGTGTATTGAGATATGTATTGCAATAAAAAATTTGTTTTTACAAGGCATATAATTGTAGAATTTTGCTGATAATATTTGGGACATTAGAATGTCTGATGGTAAGTGTAAAACACCAAACAAAAATGTCATTTAATGTCTGAATTCACCACAATTTACATAAAGTCTTGTTCAGTTATTGCAATCAAAATGGATGTGATACATTTATAGTTAAATTATTTCGTATTGTTAAATGACGAGTTTTTCACCAGTCCTAGGTACACACATATATTTGTAGAATATCTCACTGTCTCTATTTTCATAAAATATCTATTGACTGAAGATATGTACTACTAATAGGAAAGCAGGATAACTACCTCGGGTCACATCAAAGACCTGACTTGTGACTCAGCTTGACAACTTGAAAGAGCTAAATATTGACAGTAAAAGAATATAATTCTAATTTGTTGTATTCACCATAATGGCTTACTCATTTGATGAACTGTGGACTTGAATGGGACTTGAGCTTTGTGAAGATTTGGGACTTGACTTGATTCGATACTAAAATCAGTGTCTTGAGACTCAATTTGGACTCAAAGTACTGTGACTTGACTCAAGACTTGGGTCTTGTGATTTGCTACCGCAACTGCCCTGGGGACAACTGCCTCTGGCATGTTTTGTGTGGCGCTATAGCCAAGGGATCTTTTACATGCACGCCAATGTGTACACCTCTGTTTTTAGTCCCCGCCAAACCATTAGACAGCTGTCCTTGTCAGGCCCTCCGTCCTGCATCATTGACAAGACGAAACCACGCCGGAAAATCTATATGAACTTTTTCGGCCAAGGCAAGAATCGAACACCCGACCTCCAGGCTAGCAAGCCAGTATCTTACCCACATAACCAAAAATATTCTGATAATATAGTAGTTTAAGAAATTAATCTGAAAAATATGATTGTAAAATAGTCAGCAGACAGATGGACAATATATGTCTGTATAAAATGGTTGTGTATCTAAAAGAAATACATTTAAGATCACTATTTAAGAGTTTCATACTTTTTAAAATGTTTGCCATGTGTAATTTCAGGATGTAATTATACATGTTAGAGACATAAGTCATCCTGATACAGAAAATCAAAAACAGAATGTTCTGCAAACTTTATCTACTATGTTACCTGCTGATAAATTACCAAATATTATAGAAGTTTGTAATAAAATCGACCTGTGGTCCAGGTAAATATAATACTATAGAAGTTTGTAATAATATCGACCTGTGTTCTATGTAGATATAATACTATAGAAGTTTGTTATAGGGCCTGACAAGGAGAGTTGTCTAGTTGCTTGGATGAGACAAAAAACCAAGGTCCTGTGGTGTACACATTGGCGTGCATGTAAAAGATCCCTTGACTGTTGGAATTCCATACAAGAGTAGGCTGTGGTGCTGCTGTCTGGGCAAAATTTCCCTCATAGCACACTGTATGGCAGATGCCCGTTGTCATTCAGCCCAGTTCGAAGCAGAACAGTAGGACGTTAAATCCCATTTCAATTCATTTCATTTCATTTTATAAAACGGACCTGTGTTTTCGAGGTAAATATCATACTATTGAAGTTTGTAATAAGATAGATCTTTGATTTGTGTCTCCTACCTTTAAGTCATATATTTTATTTTCTTCAAGTGATATTAGTATGGAAGAGACCAGCAGTATTTGTATATCAGCAACAAGTGGAAGAGGTTTATTGCAATTACGACATGAAATAGAACACAGGTTAATACAGGCAACAGGTCAACTAAAGAAGAAGTTTAAAATACCCAATGGAGGCCCCCACTTGAGGTAAACATTATCACAGTCCTTGTTCCAACTTTTGATCAATTGAATGATTGTCATGTATTGGGACCCAGAGGGTACTTACTCTTTCTAGAACATCTAATACCACTTCTTAGTTACTAAGGTAATTTCAGAGAGCTATATTAAGGCTGTTTAAAATGGAGCCCTTGTTTTTTTTTCTTGTCTGCACGTAGGATTGGGACACGAAAATCACCCACACAGCTTCTCAACAAAAAATAAAAAATATAAAAAAATTCACAGTGTACAGACCTTGCAATAGTTTGTGTTGAAAATTACAGCTTGTATTGTGTTTACCCAGAGCGTGGGGAGAAGAAACATGGTATCAATTTTACATGGCCCAAGTCACATAATTTTCTGGAAATGCATTTGTCACTCCTTTAGTGCTGTGATCATATTCATGGTTTTCCGTGGTAATTATAATACACTTTTAATCAGTAATAGACACATGGTAGCATCACGTTTTGGTTGGAACCCCTCATGGCTGAAATGTGCAGTGATCATTTTTTCTTTGCTTTGAATAATAATTTTAAAAGCCTCTTTATGAAATGTACTGTGAAATAAACTCAAGTGATTGTTTTCCATATAAATTTGCGTTTTATATTATATGATTTCTTCATTTATTTTTTTCAGTTGGTTATATAAAGAAGCCACAGTGTGCGGTGTTGAACCACATGAAGATGTGGAATATCTAATAGTAGACACAGTTATAAGTGTTAGTGCTTACTCCAAGTTTAAATCTTATTTTAGTAATTCCAAGTACAAGGACAGTTGAAATTAAACTATAAGAAATTAAGGAAAATCAATTGAAGATACAGTTAACCATATATCTTGGAGAATAATTGTGGAGAGGAAAATAGACAACAGGGATATCATAGAATCATTTTTCTTTCCAAGTCCTGCACAAAGTCCCCAAGTTCCAAAAAAGTACAATTGCAAGATAGCAGAGATACTATATGATAATAAAGCAGATATTATTAATTACTCAATATTGAATAAGTACAGATCTAAAAAAAGATGAACATCACATGGCTCTTTATTCTCTTTGATAAAGGGAAAGTAGCAATTTTAGGTAGACACCTCAAAGATGAATACCAATTAGAATCAGAACAAGAAGACTCCATCAACAACGTCCTGTAGTCTTGGACATGTTTTTAAAATACTGGATACAAAATATATATCAGGCATATGTTACCTGCTTATACTCTTACAGTGGACATAAATTGAGTTATATTTGAAACAAAATTTCACAAATATATCTTGAATTGGAACGCAGAATGGTTAGCATGTGCATGCTTTATCATAAAGCCGGTCTTAAGTCAACTGGCGTGGTTTCGAATCCCCGGTTGTACGTGACAAGTGGGGGTTGGGATGGCCTAGTGGTCTAGAGTACCGCGCTTCGACCTTTAGCTGGTCAGTCACCTCTGGCTTGCGGATGTGGTTTCGATCCCTGGTATGAGCGTATGTGGCATTGAGATAGGGGCGCCTTCTCAACCTCGTGGGTTTCCTCTGAGCACTCCGGTTTCCTCCCACTGCTAAAGACCCCTTCGCGCAAGTGAATTATTGAAATAAAATTGAAAACATATGTTAGTCCCAAAATGACCTAGTTTGTGTCGAGTGGACGTTAAACCCCATTTCTCTCTCTCTCTGTACGTGACAATAACTAGGGTCGCCTGTCCAACCTTGTGGGTTTTCTCCGGGTCATCCGGTTTTCCTCCCACTGCTAAAGACCCCTTGCTAGACACAAGCAAATTATTGAAATAAACTTAAACCATGTGTTAGTCCCAAAATGCCCTAGTTTGTGTCGAGTGGACATCAACATCACTTCCTTCCCCTCTAAAAGAGCGGGGAGGAGGAAGGGGCCATGGTAAGCACGCTGTATCGTAAGGCCTGCCATTGAGTCAACTGGCCTGGTTTCGATTCCCCGGTTGTACGTGGCAATGAGTAGGGTCGCAGTGGTTTCCTTCCACTGCTTATAAATTAAGACCCATACCTTTGAGCCATGTGTTAGTCCCGAAAATTGCCTAGTTTGTGTCGAGTGGACGTTAAATTCTCTCTCTCTCCCCTCCTCCCTCTCTGTCTATCAAACAGTGGAAACCTCTACATTATGGCTCTTGGTGTAAACCTCCCTAATTGCTTACATAATAGACCGATAACAGCTGAATGTTAAATATGGAATAGATATGTATCATATTCATATCCTAGATATCTGCAGGGATTGTTACCTAATTTGGTCAACCAATATGATGCAAAATGTAATCAGCAACATGTTTACTAAACTACAGATCAGTTGACGTTTTTAAAAAAATGCATTACTTGCTATACCGATTATGAATTTATAAAGATAGCAATATTTGTGCAGCTATCATATTGTAACAGCTTGGGAATTTAGAAATACAGGTAACATAGACATTTGAAATAACAATCAATCTACAACGTCTTCTGTCCATTTTATTTTCAAAAAGGTGTTTATCTCCCTTGAACGTTGTGCATGATTTCCTTTTGGTTTAAATAGCGATATAATGAAATATGCAGTATTTATGATTTTAGCGTGATGACTATTTCTTCCACATTTATTTTGCTATTTGATTTTCTCTCCTACCTTTAAGTCATATTTTATTTTCTGCTAGTGATATAAGTATGAAAGAGACCAGCAGTATTTTTATATCAGCAACACGTGAAAGAGGTTTATTACAATTAACTACATTCTGCACACAGGTTAATAGTTTAAATACCCAATGAATTCCCCACTTGAGGTAAGCAAAATCACAGCGCCCTTTCTCTATGGTGCTAAATGCTGAATGGTGTCATATTTTAGGACCCAGAGTAGGCTTACTCTTTGTAGAACATCTGATACAACTTCTTATTCACTCGGAAAATATCAGATATATATTAAGGTAGACCCCCTCCCCATAAAGGTACATGGGATCACGTGGCTAAGTGGATAAGACGCTGGTTCGCTAGCCTAGAAGTCGGGTGTTCGACCCCTGCATTGGCCGAGAAAGTTCATCTCGATTTTCCGGCGTGATTTCCCCTTGTCAGTGATGCAGAAGGAGGGCCTGACAAGGACAGCTGACTAGTCGTTCGGATGGGACGAAAAACCGAGGTCCCGTGTACACATTGGAGTGCACGTAAAAGATCCCTTTGCAGTTGGAATTCGATATAAGAGTAGGCCGTAGCGCCGCTGCCCTGGCAAAATTTCCCTCATAGCACACTGTATGGCGTATGCCCGTCTTCCATTAGCCCAGGTTAGGTGGAGAAGAGTAGGACGTTAAACCCCATTTCATTTCATTTCATTTCATAAAAGTACAAACATAAATATATATTGAAAATTAAAGTAAAGTAAACTAAAGTTGAGGAACGATTAAATTATAAGATGGCTATATGTATAACAAACCACAATCAGAATGTATACTATTCAAAAAAAGTAGAGGATATTTGATTTTGGGGGCATAATACTAAAATATGCAAATGACTACGAAAAAAGTCACTATAGAACCTAACAGAAGGAACATTTCCAGTTACATGTGACGCCCAAACGCACCAATAGCTACCGCGTGGAATGCAGGTGATGCTTGGGATCATCATGGGGGTCCAACCCAAGATTTGCATGACTCTGACTTTGAATGTTACAGTCATTGTGGCATTGAATTCCAGGGTGGAAACATCAGTTTAATTGTTTTAGTGACCAGAAAACAAATTTTGATATGCGTCGGCTTACCCAAAATGAAAGGTTACGTGCCCTTGGCATGCTATAGATCGGCACAACATAGGCGGTTGTGGCGCGGACGATGAATGTTTCTCAGTCTGTCATATGCAGGCTATGGTCCAGATACCGTGATACACAATCTGTGCAGGACAGACCACGCTCAGGTCGACCAAGGGCGACAACTCAAGCCCAGGATCGATTTATCCGTACCTTGGCCTTGAGAAATCGTGTCATCACAACAAATCAGATCAGCGCTCGTCTTCAAACAGACACTGGTGTGAGAGTGAGTGGCCAGACGATTCGGAATCGACTGCATAGGGGTCACCTTCGCGCCCGACGTCCTCGCGTGATCCCTTGTTTGAAAGATCATCACATTCAGGTAAGACGTCGTTGGTGTAGGGATCGTCAACACTGGGATAATCGACGCTGGAGCAATGTGATGTTTTCAGATGAGTCAAGGTTCACTGTTGATTTTTTGGACAGACGTAGGAGGGTGTGGCATCGTCGAAACGAGCGCTTCCAAGACGTTAACGTCATCAGACATGATCGATTTGGGGGTGGTTCTGTTATGGTGTGGGGAGGCATCACTGTTGCTGGAAGAACGACTTTACATGTTGTTGCAGGGCGTGTTACAGGCCAGTACTACCGGGACAACATCTTGGCAGTCCATGTTGTGCCGTTCGCACGACGTCATGGCCGCCGTTTCATCTTCCAGGATGACAACGCAAGATGTCACAGGGCCAGGATCGTTACAGGTTACCTCCAACAACAGAACATCACCACATTACCTTGGCCAGCACTGAGTCCTGACCTCTCCCCCATCGAGCATGTCTGGGACATGTTTGGACAGAGGTTACGTCAACGTCAACAACGTCCTGCCAATGTCCAAGAACTTGCTGCTGCGTTGCAACAGGAATGGGACAATCTGGACCAAAATGACCTTAAACGTCTCATTAGGAGTATGCCACGTCGGATCAATGCTTGTTTGGCAAACAGAGGAGGATTTACCCGTTACTGACTTTGTTGTGATGCTGTGGTAACTTTGCTGTTTGACCCCGGGTATCATTTTACCCTTGTAATGGTCAGTCTGTGCCTTACTTAGTCTAACGATCATTTGGAATAAATCGATGAATGTGAACTTCATTTCATTTTGTCATTTGTTTCTTCGTCAGTTTCATTAGGTGACTTTAATAACACTTAAAAATCAAATATCCCCTACTTTTTTGATTAGTATATATATTTCATACATTTTCATACGGAATTTTCAAAATCTTTGGAAGATGTCGAGGAAGATATGTACTTTCGAAACACATGAAGAGATTCCCGTATAGTTCCGAAGCACATGCTTAGGTTCCTTCAAGGTAATAAAAAGGTTATCACTGGTTGACAAGCATTAATCAAGTGTTGTTTTTTTACAAGCATATACTGTCTCGTATTTTTGTCCCCCACCTTTCGAGGGTACTTAGACCGAGAACATTTTCTACTTAGACTAAGTATTATCAGCTTAATTGCTCTATACTTTTCATAAAGAAAAATGTGCAATTAGTTAGCATGTGTCATCTGTATATTTTGGAATTGCGGCGGGGGACTGCGTCGCCCGATTCCATCGTTTCATCATTCCTCTACTCCTGATTTGTGATACTCTCTAATTACTATCATATTCACAGTGGATCACCCAGTAAGTTGTACTTATAGTGAGTGGGACGATAGATTGTACAAATGTTTTGTCAACTCTCACAAAACAGACAGAATTAACTTGCAAGGTTCTCGTTCACAAATGAACTCTAAAGATTAAAAGCTTAATAGCAATTGAAATTTTTTCGCACCTACTGCGCTCGATTCCATTTCAGTGGCAATCACGCTCCTGTGTGATTTTATGCTATCTCATCACTATCACATTCACGTTACAGTGAACCACCCATTTAGTAGTACCACTAGTGCGGAGGGCGACGGACTGTCCAAATTTTCTGTTTCCTACAAAACAGGCGGAATTGCCAGACAGATCTCAAGGTTCTGGACAATTAACTCCAATTTCTGATCCCCACATTCACAAAAATTTGCTTCCAACAATAACCTCAAAGGCCAGGATACTGAGTCAAATTTATTAAGGGAGAACTGTGTGTCATCTTGAATAAAACTGCTTTTCGGTGAGATAACGATTGACTAACAACTATGCAATAAGATCTATCGGGGCTTTCAGAAAGTGTTATACACTGTACATGTATTTTGTTGACATTCATTGTGAGTGAGATTGTGGATAGCCCTCTAGATATGGACCCCCTCACCCCACCCCACTAATCACAGCTTCTCGATTCGCTACTGGTATTAAGCGGTAATTCTATTGCATAGAATTGTCACCTGTATATTCTAGTTCAATAGAAACAATTTAGTCTTGGACATGTTTTGAAAGTACTAGATAGATACAAAGTATATATCAGGTATATGCTACCTGTTAAATTTGAAATAAAATTCACGAAGTTTCATAAATATATCTTGAATGGTTTCTGAGATGTGGATTAGAATAACCAAAGACAAATGTAATCAAAGTAAAATTAGGTTCAACCCTAATAAAGATGCATTGAATGGTTTATGAAATATTTTATGAAGCAATTTGACTGGAATTTTCAAATATTTTCATTTTTCTTTATCTGTCTTTAAACCTTTATAGCCAGATTTGCCAGCTCTTTAATCGTAACTAAATCGTTGCTTAGAACAAGACACCGATCTTGGTAAATATCATTTATTTAATTGATTACGGACTGCTTATAATTATAATGACTATATATACTAACTTTGATTACATGCTACTACATATCACAATACTAACATTGATTACAGGATACTAACATATACTCACAATAGTAACACTGATTACAGTTTACTAATACATAATCATATCTCTAACATAGGTTATAGGTTACCCATACTAGTACTAGTAAAATTGATTATTTACAGTATTTACAATTGTTGATAAACAGCTATAGATATTTTTTTCAAATACAGAAAAATCTTTCAAAATTCTGTATGCCACATTTAATCCTGTCAATTATAAAATTTGGTTTGAGATGGTAAAGATGGTAGTCTAATATTCTTGGTATCGGGTCGTGGACTTGCTGGAGGTTTAGGATTGAATAGACCAGGTAATGATGGAAGTGGAGCAGCGCCAACTTTCTTCGCCATTTCAAAACGTTTCTGTGGACTTTCAAATACCGAAGATGATGATCTACTTTTTGGCGGAGTTGCTGAACTTCCCGAATTAATCTTTGGGTATTCAATCAACGATGGTAGTTTTAATCCTTGTCTCTTAACATTTTTGATTACTGTGTGATTACTGTTTACCGATGATATTTTGTTTATGGAATGAGGAACATCAGGCGTGGAGGTACTATGCACTGCTGTTGCTTTATCTGCCTTCTGTCCTCCTTTTTGTATCATTAGCTTGCCCAATTCTGGGGACGAGCAGGAATAGATTGATAGTTCTTCTTCAATAGATGTAGACAGGGACTCTTTCGATCTATCTAAAGATCGTAGAGATGAAAATTCTGTGTGTATGGAACTGTTCGATGTTGTTCGTGTTCTGGCAGTCCCATCTTCACGGGCACTCGATGAATATCTTGACGATTTGCTTTTTGGAACTGGAATTTTATTTATATCCACCAACCAGATCTTCTTATCATCGTGTTCTTGCTTCGGGCGTTCAGCCAATTTTGAGATATTACTTTTATCATCCGCCAACGAATTCTTATTAACACTATCTTGTTTTAAGCTTTTAACCGATTTTGAGATTTCTTTTATATCAGCCAACAAGATCTTATTATCAACGCTACCTTGTTTTGAACTTTCATTTGATTTTAAAATTTTGTTGGTATTCTTCGATACCACGGATTCCTTTAAGGATTTAGTATTCAGTTTCTTCTTCGTGGTGATATTCTGGGATTTAGCATTGGTTGTTGCTGTGGGTTCTTTTGATTTCCTGTTGACGGTTATAGATGTTTTCTGTGGAATATTCACAGCCTTTGGTTTCTTTGTTTCGTGAGGTTTTTGCGTGACTGTTGTTGTTTCAATTCTTCCTGCGTTCTGGTTCTTGCCATTCTTTGATTCTCTATTTTGGGTATGCTGGGTATTGGCGATATTAGACTTTATAGTTTTAATAGTCCTCCTGTCGTAGTTTTCTTTGGTAACCCTCCTGTTTTCTTTGTTAACTTTTCTGTTGACGGCTGCTGTTTTGTCGAACTTTGGACCAGATTTTAGTGAATTACCATTGAAACGCCTCCTAGATCTCTTGTAGTTTTCTAATTCTTCTGTTAGCTCTTTGACGGTTTTTCTTAGGTGGATGCCTTTGTCCAAACCGTCGTCCTCTTTTGCATTAAGTACATTCACGTAACTGAAAGAAACCGAAGGGTATATATATCTGTATCGAAGTTAACTCTCAAAAAGGCACTGAAGCTACCGTACATAGTATCGATTGGACATATAAAAGGTTTGATGTCGTAAAGACTTCTCCTCCATTATGTTGATATTCTTTGGGATTGCCAGATTTATGTTATTGTAAGATTCATATGAACTACTAACTAGCTTGTTTTGGAAATACTGTCATATTCCTAAAGCATTAGCCAGAATAATCATGGTTGGTTATGTGTTATGTCTATAGGAATGGGCTTAGTATTTGTTGCAAATTTCGCTTTTGATTTCAATTGACAACCTGCGGGTGTCTGGAAAGACACTATCAGCTCAGCCAAAATATGTGGAACTGGCTTGGGAAATCTTTGAATAATGTCGGTCGTATCTTGATCAGTCAACTATTTGCATTGGAGTGATGCCCACAGACTAAAATCACGCTCTTCTAGGCAATGGGGAAAAAATTATAAAAACAACCTACCCGTTCAATGATTTAACTTTCATCATCAGAGCTTTATTCATGGAAGTTATTTCTTTAATGTATTCGAGAACTTGTCCAGGTGTATCTTGTAGACTTGGCGCTATAACAGATATAGGAACACTAAAAGCTTTATGATCAATCATTATCAAGAAAAGTATACCTGTACTTTATATTTATTTACGTTTTCATTAACACAGTCTGTGCAGAAAAGATGGACGCTAAACACCATTCAATTGATTTATATAATTACATTTAAACCGGTGTAAAAAGTTTATTATTTTACCTTTGATGTTCTTAACGTCCAATCCTGGTTCTATATCATTGTCAGAGTTGTACGAATCAGATTCAGACTTAAAATTCTTTAGTCCTGAAAAAAAATAAGTTCTATTGTTTAATATAAAGTTTAAGTTCTAATTTCAACTGACCCTATATTCAGCCCACAAGTGACATGTTAAGAATATTTGATAAAATTGGTCTTACAGTTTTACTTGTTATATTGTGGAAGATCTAAGATACTTATTTATAAATTAATCTCAATTTTAATTCCGTTTCATGTTTCATGTCTGCTATCTTATGAATGATATTTAGATGTGTATAATACATTATAAGATAACTAACCAGCCATCGGTTTAGGTAATTTAGGTGTTGCTCGACGGCTCCTTGAACTTCTAGATGTAGTTATACGTTCAGGAATGCAAGCATCCTCGTCATCTAATTTCGAAGATGAAGATGCCGTTATACATTCAGGAATGCAATCCTCTTCACCCTTTGGTGTTGTCTCACGAGTCCCTCCCTTTTTACTAATCTGTAACGGATTCATACTGAAATATAATAAAATACAACAAGTAAAAACATGTCAGCTACGATTTCTCACAAAACATACAACATTCTGTTCTAATCTCTTGCACTTTGAATTGACACTCCACAACATCACATGGAAACCCTTTGGCGTTCGACAACAAGGCATACTCTTGTTGTAAAATAAAGTTAATTAATCGTGTTCAAAAACATATATCTATGTATCCAAATTTCTATCGGGTTTCAAGGATGGTTTTAGAATCTGTGTTGATCAGACCATTACAAAGTCTCCCGTACAGGACTTGCTTTGCATACTTGTGGATCTTAGGCCAAATGCCCAGTACACTTGAAACAAAGGTTACGTTGACACACTGCACGCCGTAGCTAGCCCAAAAATAATGGTGGGGGGGGGGCTTCTTTCGCGCCGATGTACACTTGACGTTCCACGGCGAACTAAACCGTGGATTCTCCTCCCGCCGGGACATGGTCTTAGATGGAAAATATGGTTTGCACTTGATGACTATGAAAACCACGGAAATTTTCAATTTTGAGGCTGAATTTGCGATGTTATTCGCGTATTATGATATTTTGATATTAACATAAGGACAATTTGAAGGAAGAAATACGACCTTAGCATACCAATAATTATTTATGAGGATAACGAAAACTACGGAATCGGGTCAGAGTGCGACTTGTTTGAATTTAGAAGATTATCATTATCACGCCTGGCGCGAGCATGAATCAATTTCATCTCCATCGTCGGCTTTCTGATGCTAGATTTCGTCGTGGGCGGACCACACATCTCGGCATTATGGGCGGCCCTCCGGGATGAGGCACCACACAAATCACGCCGTTTTGGGCGCCCCAAAGTTGTGATGCTAATCCCGTGATTCATTATGAGGCTTCTCACCATTGGGTATTATGAGCGCCTCGTCAATCTCGTCATGATAGCCCAACCAATGTCAATCGGCTTTATGGGGCGCCCATACCGATATGGACATGCTGGTTGTTGGTTAAGTAAAGAGTCCAATGAAAAGGACCCCTTGCCAACCGCTAGCTACGGGCTAGGAATGGTTCTACTACTGATGTCTTCCGTCTTACCACATACACAGTAGTTGCTTTTCCTACAGAGTTCCTTTGCGCAAGTTTTTTAGTCAAATGACTACAAAAAATTACTGGCCTAAAGCTCCCTTAATTTACACATAAACTAACCCAAAACTGTACTGCACATTGCTTAACATATAATAAATCAATTCACGGTGTCATGGTGGTTTGCGTAATACATCATTACAACATAAACATCGCTATGTAAATGTAGAGCGCATTACCATAAAGAAAAAAACTGTTCGGTAACTATTTTAGTGGTCCAGACTTCACTATTACGTATTCCAATACAAACTGTAATGATATGTGTTGACAATTGTGCGTTTGAACCTATTTGAACTTGCGTAAGGGTTCTTAGACTGTATCAATAGTAACCTTAAACACTACGGGCCTGCACTCAATCTGTTTCACAGAGAATTATTTACGAATTAACTCTGTAACAGATAGGTGTCCACAACACGTGCGTTGAATGCAGACGCCGCCAGTCATTGGCTCAACGGCTCGTGCAATGTTTACTTAACACCTAACTGCTTCGGGCAAAATGATGCATTTTACTCATTTTAATACCCATTTACACTAAATAGGAAATATTTTTTAACTTCAAATACTTCAAACGTCTTTATTTATTTTTCTTTTACCTCAAAAAAATGTTTGAGAATTTAATTTGTCGGAGTAAAAAAGTTAATATGCCGTACTTATTAAGCCTCGTCGATGTCATGCTTATCAGTGATTGTAGCGGCCAAGCGAATATTCACTGCGGGATCAGTTTGGCCTGCACTAGCTACGGGCCTGCACTGCGCGACAAATTAGTTTCAGTGGGACCCAAATAGTATAGGCCTACCCGTCCTGCCCTAGCCAATGACCTGACTTGCCTTTAGCAAATCCCGGCTCTACTCCCATGTTTATATTATTTGAACGACGTTTTTTGAAAATAAATGATGATTAAAGTATTTTTGAAAAAACTTACCTATTTTCTAAATAGTTATCTTGAATCACTGTTTTTCGTTGATAAAATCTTGAAATAGTTAAAAAATACACGTCTTAATACTGTGAATGATAGGACAATACCATGACGTCACAATGATCACGACTTTTTTTTATCAATGACGTCATTCATGCCTCCTTTCTCACATTAAAAATTTAAAAGGGCCGCGGCGTGTTAAACGTGACGGTGTAGTTAGGTCGCAGTTCTAAAAAAAAAACCCAAGCATCTCTGGTTTTCATGCTTTGCGCTCCCGGGAATTGCGATAGTTCGCGAGAAAATATCGAATTCAATTTTTATTAACAACGATATAGGCTTAACCTAAACTAATATAATTAACTGTAGCCTATGTACATCAAATCTATATCTGCCATTCTGACTTTTGAGGCTCCTATTGAAATTGAAAAAGAAACTTTGTCAGATAAGCAGATACCAGTCTAAAATTCAATTAGTTAGACATCTCATCGAAATTCCTCCATTTGATAAGGTTTATTATTATTATCAATTTGTGTCATGATTCGGTTTTGGCGAACACAGTGAAAAAGGAAGTGACTAGGTCATGAGGTAGTTCTCAGGTGAGTTTGACATGGGGCCCACAAACCTAGGTATATCCGGCCGTGTCAGATAATCAACTAACGCGTTTCATTCGCAGTGAATAATCCTCAGGGTTGTGTACATGAATCTTACCCACTTATATAGAACAGGTGTATGTCTCGACTGTAAAAATATTTGATTTCTAAAATAAGCCGTTGTTTGTGATTAGCCTCCGCGCTATATAACATTGACCCTTTGCACTCTTACACTGTAAATCATGGAGGCAGGTAATAAATAGTCTATTTTCTCCATGATGTAAAAGAGTGACGGAAGAAGTTTATCAATGTCTGTTAGTATGTGAAAAGTTACACATAGTAAGAAACCGGTAAATACCTAAGATATTTGCTAATATTATTTTTACATTTTATGATAGGACATCATTAATGTCCATACCAGCTTTCATAGAATTGGGCCAGTTATGGACACGAAGAGCCGTAATGTCTACATCTGATAACCCCTTGGGATAAGGTCTCTCATTGAGTCAGCTAGCGTGGTTTCGATTCTCCTGTTGTACGTGACAAGCAGTACGTTCGCATGCCCAACTCGTGGGTGTTCTCCGGGTCCTCTGATTTCCTCCCACTGCTGAAGACCCCTACGCGCAAGCGAATTATTGAAATAAAATTGAACCGTCCCGAAATGAAATTGTTTAGGTTGCTCACTACAAGCTTTTCAATGTTAATCGTTAATATGTACACCTGAGATCCCAAACTAGCTTGAATGTTTGTCCCCAGTGCTAACCTCTGTAAAAGGGGCTTTTATAATGTTCAATTTCGAAACCTTCTGATCAACTTGACTTAACAATTTTAAGTTATCTGGGCATGTTTAACATTATGTAATAAAGCACATCTATAATAATTTTTCTTCATATTTGTTGTAATTGGTCTGCTTTATTTTATCCTTAGTTGACTAGAATATACCATCCCCGTGGTCGTTGGAGAAATAGTATTAACGGGGTTATCAACGCCGGATTAACCATGGTGGGGGCCCTGGGGCCTGGAACATGTGAGGGGGCCCTGATCACTGACTGCGAGCGCCGAAGGCGCGAAGCCCCGCATAGGGGGGTGTGGGGGTTTTCTCTCCTCGCCCCCTCCCAAAGAAATTTTCAGAAATTGGCGGCCAGAAACGTGATTTCCTGGCATTTCAGGCACTTGTGTTGGAGCCATTTAGAAGTACCTCCCCCAGAAAAAAATAAAATTCTGCCACCACATTATAGCGCATTCTGGTGTTATTTCAGCGGACCAATCCATGCGAGTGCTATGAAATGATGACATTTCTAGAGGAGGGGACTGTAAGTGGGCAGAGCGACATCAAACCTAATTTTGAAGTCGCTCAGTGATAAATAACGGGGTTACTTGATTCGGAATCGTATTATACCCCCACGATGATTTGATGAATGGAGGCCGTAACGTTACGACCATGTTTGACAAACAAAATGGTAATACGAGATTTAATGAAGAAATATGAATATTTCGTGTGATCATGGTGTGCATCTCATCAAATTCACCTTATACCCACAACAAATATCAACAACAACAACAACTACAGCTTATATACAATCGTACGTCAATCTGAGGCAAAATTCGCGCTACTCGAAATGATGGGGATGTGTAATTTGTTCGAGTTATACGATAATTCGAGTTAGACGATGGTCGGTCCGATAGAAGATCTCATGACAATAAAAAAACACGTGTTACACCCATCACCGGATTACACCGAATTCTCGGATGTCGATCGCAACACACCATGGATTGAGGGGGCCCCAGGGACTTCCGATGGAGGGCCCTCGAAGCATCGGAGGGGCCCCGTCACTAGGTCACCGGCCGTTGGAGTAACTTCGGTCCGACCATGCTCGAGGCGCGCAACTAAGATTTTTGTGGGGGCCCCCTAATGTGGTGGGCCCTGGGGCCTGTGCCCCATGGTTAATCCGGCGTGGGGGGGGGGGTTATTAATCCATAGACTAACTTCTAGCCTGAAACAAGTGTCCTAAGTATTATAGTACAATTAACCCCTACAAAATATCATTTGAAATGTCTAATGAAGTCTTAGCGCACGGAACTTGGATTCCATTTCATATTTATTTGTTGTTCATTAATAAAAATTATATATCGTTGGTATTCTAAATAATCCCGAAATGGCAATTTGACCCATACCATGGGATTAAATGACTTGGTTTATGCGTTTCAACTGTTACATTATTGTGTCGTTTAGACAATCTTAATATGTTATAACACCGTGATGTTTTAGTTATTTGGAAAACAAGGTGGACATAGATGGATTAGTATTATATTTAAATGGTGTCATTATTAAGGCATGTGTGATAGATAATCTTTATAGCATTTGTCGGGAACTCTTGGTGACATCACAGTCATCGTATGGACATTGTTTTTTTTTGGTCAGATTTATAATGTCTTTTCCGGAGTGGATGGTCTAATGAAGAAGGTCAAAAACAGCCCACTATCACTGGTCACACCAAAGATCTGGGCAAAGCATCCATATAGGGATACTAGACGACGGACACGATAGTAAAGCTACCAGCCCACCACAGTTTATACCTTATTGTTAGTGATGTATATACTATCGTAAATTCATGATTAGCTACAACTGTTTTATAAGAAAATATCACCTTTTAGTACCGACTTGTCTGGAAATAGCTTTCTCGATGTCTGTGACAGTAACACAACACGGCAGTGTCCCCTGAGACTTTGACTTAAATTAAAAAAAAACAGACGTTTTTGTTTTACAATATAATGACACATTATTTACTGTTCAACAATCTAATAATTTATGTTAAATATAGTCGCCTGCTAATTCAGTATAGATAATTTATTATATTCGTCTCGTGTAATTTGGTAAATAAGAAATCACTCTGAAATTGACAGAAACAGATCTAAGTCGTCATGTTTAGTACGTGATGTTTATTGGTCAGTTACATTGTTAGTAATCGACAAGTGGTGATTAAGTAGCTGTTGTCACTAGTCTAGGTAGTGATCACTTCGATGATTTAATGATAAATTTTTCGTTAGTAAAAGGCTTAGGTTATTAAGTCTACGGTATGATGTTAATAGAGATGTGATTATCACTATCACATTTATCTAGACAAATTACTTTATATTTAAAGGGCCTATCTCGTTTATAATTTGGAAAATGAAACTGCTAAATCTAATGTTAAAAGCCCCTGAAAGCCTCTACCTTGCAATGGGGCTGAGCAATCAACTCAATATAAGTGAAATCCGTCAGTCATCATCTGGAAATGGGGATCGGTGTCCCAAGCAGCATTATACGGTGCCTTGATAAAACTAGACTTCTATTTTGTAAAAATAACATGTAGTTGAAATCTAACTTTCGTTATCAACTACAGCACGTGGATCATGCATTGTAATTATAAGGTCACCCAACGAATAACTGGACCCGAAATCTTAAAAGGGTTTCGTGTCCAGTTTTGAAGTTCACGCTCAAATGTCAGAATATTTTGAGCTGAAAGTTTGAGATAAGGTAAATACACGATTCCTCAATATATTGGCGTTTAAATTTCATACGCACACGGACTTTTATTTCTGAGACTGTGAAAATTGGAATGGTCCCTTTAAATTTATTCATCAATTATAGTTTCTTGATGGTTTTTTTTCATTTCTCGAATCCGTTTTCATAGGGGATGGGAGTTGGGGGCATCTTGGTCACCACCTATAATAAGACATGCGGTTTCAGCTCATCAATCTGCCATTCATAGAAATTGTCATAGGGTGGTTTCAAGATACTCCATGGATTTCTAATATGGAGTCCCGCACGGGAAGGAGTAAAATTCAGAATCATTATATCTGTAGATGGTTGACTCGTCCTGTCAGAACCTACCATGATAACATACATGGCAGCAACCAGCAATTGATGAATCTGTTAGACACAATAATTGTTATCAAGGCAGCAGTCTAGTCACAATCATATGCTGACTTTAGGATAGATGTGACCTGTAAAATTAAGATCAACTAGATCATCTTATGCAATGATGGATCAAGGTTTCGACGGGACGATCTGTGAACTTTGATTGATGGATTTGGAATCCCTTACAAAATAAAGTTACATGTCTAAAGTTTCAAAACATGGTACAAATCCGATCTGTATTTATATAAATGTTTGATTAATTTGTCAGCCCATAAAACCTATTAACGACCGAGCGAAAAGACCAACTCACTTCATTCCCTGGAGGCGATATAACCCGAGATAAGGTCAATCGCCAGCACCCCCTGATAGTCTTTTTATGGATCTCATTTTTTAAATTTCTATTAAACCCAAAACGGGAGATTGTCTACACTTGATAGTTCTTTTATTCCGAATTAAATGTTGGATAATCAATGTGTGGATTAAGCCGTGCAAAATTGATATTTTCCCGAAAAATGCAAAACTAGCGAACTTTTGCGAACGGCTCAATATTTTGAATTCATATTGCAGACGGAAAAAGTGATACACTTTACTATTTGTACTTTCACAAATTCAGCTCCGAATAAAAAATAATATAGGCCCTACTGAGCGCCATGGAAAACGCATCACCATTTTTTCCCAAATATTTTATTACTAGGTGGTTTTATATGTATAATATTATGCAATACTATGAACTATTGTTTCACACAATGCTCCCAAACGCAAAAATATCGGCCCATGTGCACAAAACATTGCACAAGATGCACATGAAAAACCCAATATTCACGTGCAGCATTGTGTGTGAACCCTTTAAAAGCATGTTTTCAACTTAATGTGCAGTACATGAACGTCAATCTGTCGTAATTTGTTGTTGAACGTGTGAAGGAATAGAGCTAGAGATGCCGAGACTTGCTGGAAACCAACGGAATGAAGCCATGGGAATGCCCATCTGGCATGTCTACACGATTACATGTCATTTCGGTCCCGCGTCATTTCGGACTTACGTCATTTCGGACTCCAAAAAATATGTCCTCGACATTTCGGACTCGGGTAGGTGACATTTCGGACTCTGGTAGGTGACGTTTCGGACTCGGGTAGGTGACATTTCGGACTCGGGTAGGTAACATAGAATTATACAACACTGACGCCAATTTACTTTATAAACTATTTTATTTATCAACACAGCATAAAATGATAACATCGATTTATAACAACGGGCATATTATTTTATTTTTAAACATACCATATAACGATAACAACGGTCATATAAAACATTCATTTATTGTATAAATACATACACATTCATACATTTAACACAACATTTATAACAACAGGTGTATTTATTTGATGACAAAATAGCTTTAGTCGGCTATTCATTTATTTATTTATTTTTTTTTATTTTTTTCATTTTTCCAATTATGTATTTGTTTTTCATTGAGCAGGTGGACCATACAAATGACTTATTTTTTTTAGTAGTCTACTTGTGCTCATCTGTTTTTCATTGTATGCATCCCATATCTTAAAAAGCTGCCCTTCTACATGCCGATACCGACGTCTTTGGTGTCGTCTCAGTGAACACTCCGACATCATTGTGAGGTCCAGTGGTATCTTATTAGCCTCTGAAAACAGTGCGCAAATCAATAAATAAAACGGCACAGGACCTCTGGCGTTGTGTTGTGCCAGCCCTCCACGTCGTTGTTAGTTCTCACCGGCAACATAAAGACGCACCAATCTTCTATTGGAAACAGACGAGATGAAATCCACTGCTCTTCTATGTATGCACATATCGGCTCTAGTTGTTCTGGGCACCTGTCTTTCAAATGGGCAAACATGCCCGCCACGTGTTCTTCGGGCAGGAAAGGGAGAGCCATCAATCGCCTCAAATAGTTAAACACGTCCCCCTTTTCGTTGTACACTGTCTGAAATAATAAAATATTAGAAATATATTAATAAACGGATATTGACATAAAATCTATGTGCACTTGTACTTTAAAAGTAGATATTATACTAAGAATTTTTTTATTTTACTATAAGAAGATTTATTATAAGAAGAACGCACAACATACCTGGAATCCCTTTTCTTGAATTTTCCGGAAAACTGCCTGCGTCCAATGAAACACGCATCCATGTATTCTTGTGTCTTCAAAACGGCGTCTAAGGGCCTGCCATAACCCCGCCTCAAAGTCCACGACAAATCCCTCCAAGGCAATCTGGCTTGGTAGCATCTTGTCCACTGCTCGGAGAACCTGTAAAATAAATATACCAAACGTTCATTTATTTGATTATATTTATTCATTTATCCGATTGTAATCATTTATCCGATTATATTCATTTCTCCGGTTATTCATTTCTCCATTTTTCCGATTATATTTATATCATTTTTTATTCCGAGTGTGCACATTCATTCATTTATAGATCATATCTTACCTTGTAGTAATCTTCCTGACTCTTCCCGGACATTACACAAAAGACTAGTGGTACCTGCTTTGTTGTTTCCCCGGCTTTTACGAATGCGTGAATAGAAAATAATTGAGAATATGGTTTGTTGATTACTCGGAAGGTGGCGTCCATATACCACGTTTTGGCCTTTGCCAAAAGTCGCTGTTGATCCTCAGTGGCAAAGATGTGATGTCGCCTTTCCCCTACTTTAACCCGCTTCTGGTAGAAGCCTGGAGCGTTGCTGTCAATAAAGTCTTCATCCAGCTGAAACGACAAACAATATAATCTTCATCAATTTGTGTATTTACCTATTTAACAATATAGTCTTCATCAATTTATAAACAATTTAATCTTCATCAATTTATGTATTTACCCATTTAACAATATATTGTAAGGTTGGTGGAACGTGTTCGAGTTACTGGATCAACACGTGACCGTCAACGTCCTGATCCACAACCCAGGCTCAAGACCGCTACATCAGGGTCACACATCTGCGTGACAGATTCCGCCCAGCGACTCGAACAGGTGCAGCAGTCGTCGGAAGACATGGACCAGTAAGTGCCAACACTGTTAGACGTGGTCTAAGAGAAGTAAGACTCCGTGCACGACGACCTTACGTTGGAGCTATCCTCAGGGATCATCACCGTCAGCGGCGTTTGATATGGGCTCAAGGACATCAGACATGGAGAAGAGTAGACTGGCAAAGTGTGCTCTTGAGTCGCTTTCATCTTTATCACGCCGATGGCCGTCAACGTGTGTGGAGGCGTCTTGGGGAACGTCTTGCAGGCTGCTACGTCTTCGAAACGCAGGGGCCGTGTTAATGCTGTAGCCTACCCTGATGATGTCTTGCAACCAATTGTTGCTCCGATGTTTCGAGCGCACCCACAACTTCAGCACTTCCAACAGGATAATGCACGTCCGCATACCGCCCGTGTCAGTATGGACTACCTGGCTGCTAACACAATCAATGTCTTGGACTGGCCAGCCATGTCTCTGGACATGGCACCGATAGAACATGTCTAGGATGAGATTGGGCGCCGTCTGTATCGGAGACCACAGATGCGCACCATTCCTGCTTTAGAAGCTGCTCTTGTCCAAAAATGGAACAATTTGCCCCGGGCTATCTTTCAAACATTGGTTAATTCCATGCGACGTCGCTGCACAGCGTGCGTAAGAGCCCGTGGAGGACACAAGCGCTACTGACATCTGTGTCGTACTTTTGGTTTTGACCCCTCTGACTTTGTAGCGTTGATTACAGACTAAACATCCATAAGTGTACAAATTTGTTGTTATTGATGTGTTCCCATTTGAATATTGTTCACAATAAGAAGCAAAATAAATAAAATATATGTACAGGACCATTTTGTTATACGAAAAACTAAGTGATGCGTTTTCCATGGCGCTCAGTATATTTTAGGCCAAATAGTGCAGTATACAACTTTGCTATTTTTTCTTTCACAACTTCAGCTCCGAATAAAATAATATATTTTTTAGGCTAAATAGTGCAGTATACGTATTGTTGTATACAGGACTAGGTTAACCAGTAACAAAAAAGGAAAAGTGTTTAGCGCATCACGAGAAGGGGTTTCCAGTTAATAATTTATTCTTTGAAGGACGAAAAATTTTAAACTTTAATTACTTTTTCATTGGTTTTGGTTTTGTCTTTTCGTTTCTTACTGTTACCACTATGGTCTCGATTAATAATAACATCATTTTCCAACTTACAGTAAGTTTTGTTAAATCGAAAAATTACAACTTATGTTATGGTTTATCATTGTTTATGTTTTAAATCACATAAATATCGTGGCAACAAAATATTTTAAGTGCTGGAGGCTTATATGTGTCTTAATCCGGCCTGGGTTGTACATAGTCTGGACAGCGGTGCACGTTGATGGATGGCCAAATGCTTTATTTTTATTTTATAACAACTTCATAACATTTAATATGCCAGTAATTATTAGCTTAGATACCCAAGTGCTGATAAAACCAAGATTTGTTAAACACTAGAACAGGATGACGTGAACCACAAAACATGTCAGCCAAATTCTGAAAAAGATGAATTACTCGGATACACTAATGGCTCGTCCGCTTGTCAACTTATAAATAAATATTTAGTGACGACTGCGCCGACCGGACGACACCATCCAATCCGTCTTCACGTTCGTCTTTATAACTGCGCAATCCAAAACTCGCGTTTAATTCCTTCGTTTTCTGCTGTTCGGATACTATCGCCATGGGGATTTTTGAAGTGCTGGTCACGGTTTTATTGTTGTGGACTGGGGGTGAAGGGATGGTTCCTAGCGATATGTGCATAGAACCAGTTATTCCAACACCCGGAAATTTTTATGCCATCAAAGTTAGTTCTCGTTTTTATAGGAGAGCTCACCCATTACAAGGTAATGTGTTTTTATTTTCCATTGTAAATATAAATATTGATAATATCTGATAGATATCGACGTGGTAAATATAAATAATCATTATGTGGTCATAGTGAAGAACAGATTGTAAGGCACCGTTGGTTGCTACATTGACTGCTTATTTACAGGTTAATTATTTTTTCATTGACTTTTGTAGTTTATTCCATAGAAAAGGCCCGGAATAGGAAAAGACACGTTTTTCAATTTGTTAATAGTTGGACATTTTAGAAGTTGTTTGTTTTGAGAACGATGATTTCTTCTGGTAGTGAAGGGTTCTATAAGACTTCTTATAGAAGATGGAGCTTGACCTTTTAACGTCTTGAAGACAAAGTGAGATAACTTAAAATTTAATTCTTTGGTGAATTTAGAGCCAATGTAGGGGAAATGCGTTGCTGTTTTCTAGTATTAATGGGGAGTCCAGCTTCTGAAGTTTGAACATGGTGTATTTTTTTAAATATACTGAGCGCCATAGAAAACGCATCACTTAGTTTTTCGTATAACAAAATGATCCTGTAAACATATCTTATTTATTTTGCTTCTTATTGTGAACAATATTCAAATGGGAACACATCAATAACAACACATTTGTTCACTTATGGATGTTTAATCTGTAATCAACGGTACAAAGTCAGAGGGTCAAAACCAAAAGTACGACACAGATGGTTAATTCCATGAGACGTCGCTGCACAGCGTGCGTGTCGTACTTTTGGTTTTGACCCTCTGACTTTGTACCGTTGATTACAGATTACACATCCATAAGTGAACAAATGTGTTGTTATTGATGTGTTCCCATTTGAATATTGTTCACAATAAGAAGCAAAATAAATAAGATATGTTTACAGGATCATTTTGTTATACGAAAAACTTATAAACGGTACAAAGTCAGAGGGTCAAAACCAAAAGTACGACACAGATGGTTAATTCCATGAGACGTCGCTGCACAGCGTGCGTGTGTCGTACTTTTGGTTTTGACCCTCTGACTTTGTACCGTTGATTACAGATTAAACGTCCATAAGTGAACAAATGTGTTGTTATTGATGTGTTCCCATTTGAATATTGTTCACAATAAGAAGCAAAATAAATAAGATATGTTTACAGGATCATTTTGTTATACGAAAAACTAAGTGATGCGTTTTCTATGGCGCTCAGCATATGATAGTCTGATAAGCCTTAGTAAACCATTGTGGTAGACTAGTTTGAGTTTTTCATGACTGAGATAACGTTGGATCTTCCATTTCGATGTACGTGATAGAAGAAAGTGGATCAAATAGATTTCAGTTTATGGGACGTCGATGTTCAATGTTAACTTTTTATTTTCTGTAGAAATAGTTCAGAAATTTTTCTGAAATATTTTTATCAATAAGTCCATCATTTTAAAGTATATTTGAAACAGATATATATCGTAAATGGCAAAGCAAACAAATTAGTACCCACCCCCTTTGCATTAAATGTGTAAATAGTGCTGATCCAAAGGCCCACAACCCCACTAATTAACGACCATTCCGTGTGTGTAAAACTTGGTAAATTTTACTGCTCCATAAATCACCATTGACATCCCCATTTTTCAATTCTCTAGAAAATCGAATGGCTTATAAATTGAATGAATTTGACCACTCGCGCCCCGTAATCGGTTAACGTCAAAATGGGCGTCATGATAGGGGTTGACAATCGAGACTTTGTTTACTATCATAACAATGGTACTTGACATTCGGCTATTTCTTGTCAAAACTTAAAACTTCAGTAATTTGACTGAAAGGTTCAATATATTTATTTTCCATTAACTATTTATAAACTGTTATTGTGATAACAATTAGCTCTTTATCTAAATCTTTTATAATGCATCTTTAAACAGACCCGAACTACCTCGAATACAAATACATACATTTTATTGTACTTGATTTGATGGTACCCTCTTTATTTATTACTCACAGTGTACGCCTTGTGAGTGTTATGTGTCTTGTTTGTCGTCTCAGTTAATATTTGTTTGTGTGTGGTGCTGTTCTCTTTATATTCAATCAGAAAATCTTTGTAACTCTTAGCCAGATGGGATGCTGACAAAAAATGATGTCGACTTATATAATTGACGTAATCTTTATTTTGTTGACAAATATATGGTCGACGCTGTCTCATAAACAACCTGGTACACGTCTTTTAATATTGTGTCGCATATTTTTCATACATTCGTGTTGCCATTGGGGAACACAGTTTGTGAAAATGAAACGCGTGGGTTAAAGACCTGTCCACATACAGGCTTCAAACCATATAATAAACAAAGTCTTTCATGTTAAAAACAAATCCCCAAGTTATAGACATAGGCGTACGAGGCCGAACTTGTTTGGGGGGGGGCACCATATTTTCCCGACAAATATATTTCTTTAGAGTCCGCGGAGTGGCGGGCGACAAAGCCGTCCGCCCGTGAGCGCCGGAGGCGCTAAGCGTCCGACGGGAGGTCTGCGGGGCCTCCCCCCGAAAATTTTGAAAGCCAGACGGCCGTTGACGCGATTTCCAGGCATTTCGAATACTTTCTAGTAATTTGGAGTGGGTAGTAAATTATGTCAGTTGCAGCATAAAAACTGGTAAAAAGTCATCCATTGACGCTTCCCGACAAACTGAGCATTCATTCCCGACAAGATCATAGCCTTCCCCGACAAGGCCATACCCCTACCCCCACCCCATTTTCAAAAACTCCTCGCCTAATGACCGATCTCACAATTCTGAGCTCTTTTCAGATTTCTATTTTTTTCATGAAAATATTTAGGGGGGGGGGGGGGGTGCCCCCCGGCCCCCCCCGCCTCGTACGCCTATGGTTATAGATGCATATCCAATATTCTTAACCTCATGGGTATTTAAAATTAAATCAATTTTGGACATTATTTTAACGTTGCTGGCGTCGATATGGTTGAGTAATAGCTTTTTAAAGCGTTTATTTGGAGTATATTTGAATGCCAAAGGTTTTTGTATAAACGTTTAGAAATTGTGTTCATATGATCTAGAAATTCATTACATTCACCCTATATGTGTGATTTTCCAGTCTGGTTCAGGGCGGAAAGCACACCGTTTAAAAATATCCGTTGGAAGTTGGAATTCGATAAGGGGATAATCCCGATACACGGGCTATATTTTTCTCATAGCACTCATAGCACACTCATTGGTGCATACACGTTTTTATTAACCAGATTGGTGTAGATAAGTATAGCGTTAAACCGCATTTGGCGACGATGCAGCCGTTTCAGTCAGTATGAAAGAAGAAAAATGGTGTTTTAACATCCACTAGACACAAACCAGGTCATTTCGGAACTAACATATGGTTCAATTTTAGTTCAGTAATTTGCGTAGGGGTCTTTAGTAGGGAGAGCAAACCAGAGGACCCGTAGAAACCCACGACGTTGGACAGGCGACCTTACTCCTTGTCATGAACAACCGGGGAATCGAAACCACGGCAGTTGACGCAATGATACACCTTATGATATAACGACCATTCGTGATTCGTCCCCCACCCCTCCAGTTTGAAAACACGGACACTATGATAATAGAAATTACTTGACTTCCGTACAGCAATAATAATCAGTTTGGTAATGATTTACAAGCTGTAACGCCATGCAATCTAAGCTACTGACATAGCCATAATCTGACATTATGTCACGTATGCGTCAGAAAATAACATACAACCATTAATTACGTGGTCTAGAGTCAACTTTTTCGTAGCTTCATTTTCTTTGACATGAGTAGCCTGCAATTTATGTTAACACAATGGGGGTTTGTTGCTCAACATACATTTACACTACTGTCAAATAGATAATAAATTAATTTTTTATGTACATTTATTGGCTGGATTTATTAACGGTAATATTGTCATAAATCCACTTTGTACAACCAGTTTTTATTAATCGTTACCTGTTTATGTTTAGTTTGAAAATATAGGGGCGATGTAATATTTGCCTCTCCCCTTTGAATAGGGTAGGTGACACTATTTGAACAGTTTCGGAATGACATTCTTGACAAATAATGGAGGTGTTCGAATACATGCACTCAATCATGATCTGAGCTCTAGCGACTGTTATTGCCTGTTCGTGGCGGTGGGTTGAACTTAGAAAAAAAAACATGCAGCGGACGTACATGTAATCATCATACGGTCAATCAGAGAAGTGAGAAATAAAAGGGAATTGTTTAAAAAGACAGTCATAACTTAATCCAATGTTTGCTTGTTGGATGGAGTTTAAAGCCCCAATAACACTCTTGTTGTAATTGAATAATATGTCCCAATCTTTATTCTGGTCAACAAATTGTATTATTTTACAATATTCAAATAAATTGATGATACAAATTTCATCGTAACACACCTAATTTAAAAAATTGGAAAAATTCAACTACATGATTTGAAAAGGTTAACGTAAACCTTTTCAAATGTGACTTGGATTTTAAAATATTTTCGAACCCTCTGGACAAGTAAAATATGATGTAATGGATAGTTTACACAACAGGTAGGACACATAAACATCTGGTACTTAGAATAAGACTATTATTTATTTTCTAGAGCTGCCAAGCCAGCAAGAATGTTATTGTCCCTTTAACGGATGCTTCGATGGCGGTGAAATAGACGCACTTCTAAGATAGTCGAAAGGGGAACAAAGTCCTGAAAAAATATCACACATTTAGAAACTTTTAATCTGATTTTGATGTGAAGGACTAACAAAAAACTCCAAAAAATTCCAGCGTTAAAGAGTTATGAGCTTTTTTATAGTATAAATCATGGTCAAAGAAGATAGAATATTCATCAAATATACCGTATGGTGGTACAGATAGGATATACGTCAAATTTGCAGTATGATGGTGCAGATAGAACATACATCAATTGCACAGTATGACATAAAATATACAGTATGATGTTGAATATAGAAATATACATAAAATACACAGTGTGATAGTGCAGACTTCTGACGAAAGCAGACTGACAATATCCTAATGTTGTTTTGTTACTTTCCATTTATTTTATTAACAAAACTAGATTTGTCCTTTGTAATTTATTAGTTTGACAAACAATTAATTTTTTGGTTCATTAGGATATTTTGGGCAGTTCCGGTGATGTGTGTTTAAAACATGTATGCATATTATAATATAAATGGCGACCTAAAGAATAAACAAATAAATTAGGCAGGCAAAGTGAAATAAAGGTAGTTTACATTTATTCCTATTAGGATAATATATGTCATTAAAAGTCACACACTACGTCCATCAAGACTATGCTGAAAATAACTATTTTTTGTTGGTGTAAAATAAATGACATTAACCTTCATATTTACTAGTTCAAGTAGAGATAAGATCATACCATAAAATATTCTTGACATCTTTCATAGCAAAATATACACAAGAGATTGGTACAACACACATTGCCGTCTTCCCATCATTATTCACCTTAAAACATGCGCCAATAATAGAGCTTCTGGCCACAGATCACTAATTATTGCCCCATTGACTTTAATGTTAATTCTCGTCTCTTAGACCGGTTGTAACTTTTTCCCAAATATTCGTTGGGTAAAACGCTTTCTGCCACAGATGGAGCAACATGTGGCAAACTCTTGCCCAAAAGCATGTATGAGGTTCTTCATGAAAAACTTGAGATAGACAAGCTGGAAGTAGAGACAGCTAACCTTGCAATTTTCGGCCCTCCCTTTCAACGTAACCAACCTCACAACTCTTGTATCCTTCCGCCTCAAAATCATGAATATTCACCAAAACCTGGCAGAAAATGTATTTTCAAACCCTTTTCTTCGATTCTACACCAAAAATTCAACAAAAATCGCCATGCAAAAGGGGGAAAAAGGGAGAGAGAGAGAAGGACTAAAAATAACTTTCGCCTTTGTTTCGTGGTGATCTGTGTCCTTCTGCTAATTTTTGGTCAAGCTGGTGCTAGAGTGATCTCCCTTTGAATCTTTAATGGATTCAGACAACAAATTTTTTAAACTTAATTGTTCATTTGTGGAAAACGTTGGGGTAGTGTGTAGGTGTGTGGAACAGTCAAAATCTTTATAATTTAGACAGTTTTATGTGACCTTGTTGTCGCTATAAAGATTATTTTCATTTTTGTATAGAGAAGTGTCGATCGCCCATAAAATACTGTGTTCGACCTCGGGATATTCTGGCGTGGTCAATTAGTGCAAGGCGGCTGTGTGTTTTAGGGGGGTGGCTGATTGGCAAGATAATCGTATAGTGGTTAGGATGATAAGGAAAACCGAGGCCCCGTGTAGGCGTATACGTTGGCAAAGAACCCTTGATAAAAGATACGTTGTTGGTAGGCTAAGAAGATTTGTAAAACATGTTTAACATACCGGATGTTTTACACTATTTACCCCTATGGAAAGTTTAATGATTTTTTCAAATCAAAGCGAACGAGCTATTTTGCTTGAATACTTAAAAGACCATTATTCATGTTGTCATGTTACTGTGACATGTAATCAGTCATGTTGATTAGTCAATGATTCACGTCAATCAAATATCAAAGAACAAAAGGAACTTGCTGTCACTTAAATGAAATATTTTCCGGGAGATATAAGATACATTACGATTAATTTTCAGAATGGCTGTATAATATGCTTCATAATAGTATATGTTGAATATATTCGTTGAATATGGAGCCTTTTGTCTTCTTCATCCGGCATATAAATAACGCATGACACAATTACATGGAATACAAGTTGCTTAAGAATTATTTCGGCCGACGTATCGAATATATGAATAGTTATTTCCCTTTGCGGACTTTTCGAAATTATTGTGCGATTAACTTTGAGAAAACCGATTTAAATCAATCTGCTATTTTGAATTCAGATCGGTGAGTTTCGCAAATCAAATATCATCAGAACTGGAACCGAGCATGACGTTATATCAGTCGTCTAGGAATCGCGACATCATATCAAAACTCCGGTGGGCAATGATCCAAGTAACAATAATGTCAAGTGTTATGCCAAGCGCATTTGAATTTCCAGAGCCATAAATTATTTTTAAAGGAGTCTCCCAAAAGAAGAACAAGGAGAACAACAATATTGGTAAGCACCGGAGACAAGTCCCAGGTCCAATAACTCGATTCAACCATGATATACCTCGTCACAAAATAATAATTATTTCATTAATCAGTTTGTGTTCTATCATTACAGTTGAAGTTTACCAAACTATAGGTGAAAAGAGACCTATAATAGCTGATGTATTTCTACATGCACCCGAAACTGATATCCAGTCACCTGGTATGGCCCTGGATGTTAAAACAATCGGCTATTGGTTGGGGAAACAACCATCAGAATATACTGTTGTGTCAGAAACTATATCATGCCCATACAGTTTTTGGGGTAACGATGCCATAGTTGCTTTTAACGACCATGAGTTGAAGTTTAACATCACGGGTAACTGGTATCCACCTACCTCTGCATATGACTTAAAACAAAGACGGCATGTGAAATTCGTGTAAGTTAAATCTTAGAACAGAATAAAATTGTATATAAATTTCGTGAATGCAGACAAACCGAATTGTATTGACATTTTTGATCAGATTTATCAACACTATAACCAAATCAGGAACAGTTCAACAAATTCACTTTGAGAAAAGAGCGTGAAGAAACGAGTATGAATAACCATTAAAGATGAAATATTTATCAAAAATAAATTGTATAAGATTTCGATAAACAGAAAAAGTCATTCGAATTACCTTATTCAGGGTAAATTACACGTGTTTGAACGAATATATGCCAGACATTCTCCAACCCACTTAATAGTCTAGAGAGTTGATTATTGATTTACCACGTGAAGAAATATCTAAATAATAATTTAAATATCATTTGAAATCAAGAAAAAATATGCAGATAGAGATCTTACATAATGCATCTTAAATATTATGGCTCTTAAATAAAACAATTTGAGTAAATTCATTATCAGAAACGACAGAACATGTCTGAATGTATACAGTTTTAGAATTGTAATTGTACTTCAAGCGGTCACACATACATGCCTGATAATATATTATTTTTGTTATAGAGCTTACGTGACGCCTGATCCAGATAAAACAAGACGGAGGTGGTACAAAGCTGAATCACCAATAATCAAAAACTTGGATTACATCGCAATACAATACCGTAAGTTGCTATATTAGTATTAGAAATTAACATCGTTTAGTGGTTCGGATCGGCCCCCCCCCCCCCAAAAAAAAAGAGGTATCGTGTACACGTGAAAAAGCCCTTGCCAATTGAAATCCAATTCTGTCCTGGAAAAAATTATATATACGCCCGTCGCCATTAGGCCAGGTGGGGCAGAGATTTAACCCCATTGCATTCCGTCATTCAATGCGTGACACCGGCCGTTACTTTTTCAATTTGTATTATGCGTTTGTAGAACAAAGTTTAAATTTACCAAATAGGCACGGACAGAAGAATACATTTTACAAGGTGTCTTTGAGGTATAACCTGGAAATACTCTAGTATACACTTCAACCCTTTTTTCTTGGTATGGTTTGGAATGTTCAAAGGGGTTATTCTTTCTGAAATCAACGCCCAAACCACTGTAGCAGTTGGCACTAGGTATTGTTGGATATGGTTTTCGGGGCAGAGTATTTCTTATTCCCAATTATACACAACTGGCTAACCGTTATATTTCAACCACTTGGCTAATGACACCGTTGACAGCTATGGGTACCAAAGAAATATTCGACCCGGTTCGAAATCCATGTGTAACCCATTGTTCCAGTTTTGACGGGTACACGAGGCAGGTTATAGTCACTCATACTAGACCTGATACCATTTCACACCGCCAGAAATATATGGTTGTACTTTTCTATATTAATTCAGTAATTTATTACGCAAATCACTCAAGTATTATGCAATATCAGAGTATGAAAAGTGGTTTACATAACTTTCACACCTTTTATATGGTGGTGTCCGATTGTAGAATCTAGGTTGTAGACAGTAGATATAAAAATAGACCATATACATTAATTTTAATCGCTTCAATAATATATAGCTTTGCATACTTAAAGAATTTAACACACTGTACATGTATATGGAAAACAATCACTGGTTTATACACATATTGCACGGCGTTTCTATAAGTGTTCGTTCACTCAGGACGACGTTTCGACAAGATCCCCCTTACTGACAAGGATAAGTGAATCCTTGTCGAAATGTGTATAGACGTTTTCCATATTATGCATTGTGTTGTGTTCTTTATTGTGCCCAATCATTAAATGCCACTCAAGGATTAATACTAATTGCTTTGCTGTTAATACTATTGCCCTACAGTTTAACATAATGACCAGTACGAGACGTCGCAGGCTGAAGATCAAAAATAATTTCGACACCATCATACGCCTGTTTTACATGCTGTCATAATCCTCGGCATGGTGTGATTGGGTTGGTTGATTTGAAGGCATACGTGGTATAGCCTAAGGCATCTCTTCATCTCAAGCCATCACTGATAATGATTTGTATACGTTATACTGTTGACACGTCCATACAGTAGTTATATTCATAATTTTAATCAAATCACCCGCCAAATGTAACATCAGTTGTATTCCTCATTGTATGTCTTTTCGGGGCGCAGCGTTGGCTCGGTGAGTAAGGAGCTGATTCGTTAACCAGGAGTTCTCGGATTCGTTCCGGGTGTATGGCCCCTGTCAGTGATGCAGGACGAAGGGCCTAAAAAGAACAGTGTCTAGTCGTTCAAGTAAGAGAACCATTGACAGATGGAATTGAAATTAAGAGTAGGTGGTAGGGCCGCTGCCAGGCCTAAATTCCCAACAAAGCACACTACATGGCGTATGCTCGTCTTCAATAGTCCAATTGGCACAGAAAAGTAGGACGTTAAACATCATTTCATTATATTTCATTTCTGTTTTGTTTGAATGTTAATGTTTCATCACGGTTATCCTGGTGAATAATTGCGCGCAGATTTAGTGGCGTTCATTGTCTCAGATGTGGCTGTTTGGTTAAATTCATCCGGTTTGATGCATTTCAGGTAGGTATTGCTGGTTAATATTATTAATTATCATATTCGCCAAATATCCTTCCGTAAAAAAAAAACAACCCAAAAAACCCAACATAAAAAAAAAAAAAAATAAAAACCCCAAAAACTATCCATTTGACAAAGTTTAATGCTTATTTTAAAAATTGAAAATCATGTTCCTTAGTTTTTAGATGCATTATGTAAGGGTTAAATCTGCCAATTGACAAGTCCATGGTCAACTCTTTAGGCCATCCAATGATAGCGATTTCCAATGGATTGAAACACGATCAGCATTCAGTAATTTAATTTAAAAGTGCATAATCGTAACAACGGTACATGACAATCGAAACGATACTGTGAACACTTCAACGACTCACTGATATCTTCGTTCAGAATAAAGTAATTTGACTGAAATTTCAATATATTCCTTTTTCATTATCTGTTTTTTTGAACTATTATAGCTCTTTGTCTAATTCAGATTACTTTAGTTATGTGCTTTACATAATACATCTTTAAGGGTATGTCGCGAGTTGAACCTTTTTATTAAAAAAGAAGACATCCAGCCATATTAGTAAACTAATCGAAGCATTTATTGACACAGCGAGAATGATTTTAAAATTCTACCGTGACGTCATACAAATTGCTATTGAAATTTCTCCCCTGTCGTCAATGATTTGTTTATAAATAAAATTGTTTAATGGAATTTGGAGAAGTAATGAGATATCCGTCACGAAAGTGATGAAACAAATGTGTTAATGGTTGTTTCGTGTATGTAAATTTGTTGTTATTTCATTAAGTACATTCCGACTTCACCAAAACGTAAAGGGACAGTCCCGATTAGAACAGAGTCTCAAAAATAAAAGTCTGAGTACATATAAAATTTAAACGCCAAAATATAGGAAAATGGTGAAGTGGCCTTGTCTCAAAATTTCAGCTCAAAATATTGAGTCGTTTGGACGTGAACGTCAAAACTGCCTAAGCGGACACGTAACCTTTTTAAGACTTCAGGTTAATTTTTGCGTTGGTGACCTGATAATCGATTCCCGTTCCTTGAGAGGTCTATATAGTGAATGGCCCATGTGCTGTACTTATAGCGAAAGGTATATTTCACCTACACATTATTTTTATTTAAAAGAAAGCCTAATTTTACGTAGACACCGCATCATACAGCTAGGGACACCGGTCTCAATTTCCAGAAGAAGACTGACGCGTTGTTATGTTGTTTGAAAACGTATCACGAATACTGAGTTAGTTGCTCGGTCCTTTGGTAGGGGATTTTAAGGGATTTTAACTCAGAATTAAGCAGTTATATTCTTCAATATAATATTAATTGTCTTGCACTAATTATAGTTAGTAATTATTAGATTTGATTTATTTTTATATTAACCATGGTGAACTAACATTTAATCATTAATAATGCTGAGTATATCTGAGAAGGTTGGGCAAAGTCATCCCTCGAAATGCCCAGTATCTTGGAAGATCGGGCAAAGTAACCCCCCAAAAAAGGGCCTATAAAATAAACAGTTATTCCCTTCCCGCCTTCCTAAGTTTCTGTTTTCTAGTATTGAGGAACCAGTACCACAGCAATGAGATGCCAGCTGCAATAAATACGGCGTCGTATCTTATTTAATATCAAATTTGTAACTTTCAGTGTGTATGTGCATGCTACAGGGAGTGTCGGGCTCTGCTTTAGAAAAAAACACTGGGCATTCTATATTAAAGTATTTCACTAACCCCCAAATCGTCACATAGATTGGCAATCACTGGTTCCCAAGAATTGTGCAGTCAATAGAAAGGTAAAGCAAAGACCCAACAAAATTGAACGACTATTACGACTCATTTTTATGAATTCTTTGAATTTCAGATATCAAGAAAGCCAGAAGACAAATGGCCTTATTTAATCAGCAGATGGAACAGTTTAATTAGAAAGCTTCGTGTGATTTGAATCGTGTGTTGCTATAGGAGGAATCGATATTTCATATTCCTTGACAGACCAAGCTCAACACTTACAAATTTAATAAACATACTTTAATCCGACGGTCCTCTTTTTAAATAGTTGTTTAAGACTTTCTGTGACGCTATGTGTCGTAAATCAGTTTAGGACGTGCTAGTGAATCGAAGAATGTAACTGACATGCTAACACCGTGGATTGTTATTCTAGGCGGGGTAGAGGGGGGAGGGGGTATTGTAGTGGTTACCGCGATAGTTTGGACTAGCCGAGATAACTTCTGTCATGCTTCTACTATAATGAAATTATCTTTATAAACTACAGAGAAAACAATTTGTTTTGTCACAATTTTTAATGGCTCTCAAATAGGAGAAATTCAAATTTCAGATAACTTTTTAAAACATCCAGACATTTTGAGCTTTTCTTAAAGCATCCTTTCCTTGCAGACATTAGATTGTGGTGCTTACTGCACTTTGTCAACTGGAGGCGCATTCTAGCATTAATGCCGCATCTGCCATCGTATGACTTTCACATTAATATTTGACAGAAATGCTGGTCGTTTAAAGTATCATAATTTGAAATCACTGCCCGTATTGATCGGGCGGGAGGGGGGGGGGTACCTTTTAGTCAAATAATCACCGCTTAACCGGTTTTCAAAGAGTGTTTAACTTGAGGTTTGATTTGAGAAGGGGATATGTATAGAGTAAAGATAGAAGGGTTTGTTTCCATGTATCTATAACACAATAGTGTTTGTTGTCTGCAACAAGTTTATTTGTAACTTACTATATTTAATATATATTTTTAATGTACAGTTTAAGAATAAAATTTATTTCCTTCTGTCAATCTCTTTTTTATATTGTATTTTATGTTTTAAATTTCAGAGTCTATACACAAAGAAAAAAGTTATAAATTCCCTGTAGTTTTCACGCATACTTGACTTATACGAGGTTTTGGCGTTCAAGCCCAGATAATTTCGCTTTTTAGATGTAGTTCGCAAGATAATATTTTTGCCAACGAGAAGTATAACGAGTTGATTCAGTTTTGTGATTTTAATTATGACCCCGAAAAGAATTCCAAGATGCCGTGTTTGGGCCGAAAGGGTGCCACAATAAGTATAGATGACATTGACGACACAAATCATCAATACCGGGTAAACCCACCACGTACCCGGATGGCAGCTTTTCTCCAAAATGACGTTGTGGCGACCTTGTTCTGGTCCACAATGAATCCTGACCCAATTTCCGGCATTTGTTAACATTAGACTCGCCACGGACGACATTAAGCCACTGTCGCCTCTAACGAGGAAAAAATTTCATAAATAAGTATAATGTCTGAAGTCTGTTACGTCCTTGTACGTAAGTGAGATTATCAGACCAGGTATTGGGTAATCTCGCTTACGAACATGAACGTAAGAGACTTTAGGCATATACTTAGCCATAGCCTGATGTAATTGTTGAAATATTTTCCACGTGACAGGCGCCATGTGCTTTAAGCCAGGGGACTTCATATAGAGGGGTTTGACCAGTCCACGTGATTTTGTTGAAGGACCACAATGAAATAAAAAAGAAAAGTAAGAGTATATTAAAAGTACAATGTAGGTTAGATAATGTCTTTACGTCGATGTGCCAGTGTTTTTGGTTGGGGTATGTTTGATTGTATGTGGTCTTGTGATCTCTGACATTCTATAGTATATTGTATGAGGATGTATTAATAAACATGTAATTGGTGTATTATTATTATAAAACATTTTATTCAATTACAGATGAAAGACGTCAGCGACAGCAACTCGCTCGGTATAACCAGCTTTATAACCTTTTTCAAGACGGAATTTGATACACCCCAAACAAACAATAACAAATAAAAAGGCCCCAAAAATCTTGGTTTTGTGGTAATAAATGTGCAATATATCGGTTAGTCTAATTCGAAATACATTGACATTTTTCCCCTTGCAAAATACCTCGGTCAAAAAGAATAGACTTCTTCGCTTTGTAGCAATTAACTCGAAACGTTATATTTCGAAATACACCTTAGGTTCCCATTGGAGTATCTAAGCAATGAAATCAAAGAGGCATTATGTAAGAGCTAAATCTTCCGATTGCAGGTCTTTTTACGGACTTCAATTGTCCTATACATTTTCATTTATATATTTTTCACGTGGCAAGTCCACGATCAACTCCCGAGACCACGGGGTGTCTTAGATATTGAATGGATTAGACAATACCCGCCGTATCTACGTTAATCGATAATAAATTAATGCGACACTCGCGGTGACGGTTGATTGAAAGACTGAAAATTGGTACCTGACCTGACAATAAAGGATACTGCCAATCAGCAATCGTCGGACACAATTTATGCCATTTCATGTCAACAATTCAAACAATTTCAATAAATTCTTTATTCATTAATTTTTTTTTAACTATTTTAGGAAGAACGACTCAATTTTTATCTGAATTTTACATAATGCCTCTTTAACATTTATGTTTCATTAGACTGAGTATCGTCATGCTTGACTTTATCCTTACATCATGTTGCTTTACTTTGGTCGTGGACTAATCGTTAGTAATATAAATAACAAAAGCAGATGAAATATTAGCTTCTGATATTTAAATGTAGAGCTTTATAGTATGCTAATTTATTGTATATGATATTATATGCTTGACTTTATCCGCACATCATTTTGCTGTACATGTACTTTGTTCGTGGACTAATCGTTAACAATATACAACAAAAGCTGCAGAAATAGCTTCCGATATTTATATGTAGAGCTTTAGAGTATGCTAATATATTGTATATGATATTATTTTTATGATCATGATTAAAATAAATGGAAAGGGATACAATAAAATATATTTTTAAAAATCTGATGTCACGTTTATTCTGGAGAAGTGAAAAGCACCAAACCCTCTAAACAGAAGAAAGATTACATAATAAAGTCTGTCAGCTGTGTCAACGCAATTAATGGGAAGTGATATATGCCTCGTGCACTCTACCCATTACTAATTAAATATGGCATTTTTGAATTAACTTGTCGCGCGACTTTAATTCTGAAAGTAATACAATGGGCAACTCAAAAATCGCGTAAATGGAATATAGAATACAAGTTAATGTAAGAGTTTATTTCAGCGACGTTTTGACGGGGTTTCTCCCGTCTTTATCACGCAAAGAATGACAAACATAGTACAATGAAGATGTATATACAAAGTATGGAACAATAACAAACATTTATATACAATTAAAGATAATCATTTTAGAAACCATCAAAGGGGTTGGAAACCATAAATGTGTCATGTGTTAGTCTCAGTAAGCTTACTATTTGTTGTGTATTTTGTACACGATGAACAGTCCATTTGCTGATTACACTATTTTGCCTATACCGTTTTTTTAGGAGTTCGAATTTTATCTAATGGTTTGGATTGTTCTTACTTGGTTTTATATTATCTCATCCAGTAACTAAATGCCGCTTAAACAATTTACTCAGGTAGAGGCCTGGGGTACACTTTAGATGAAGCATGCTTAAGGAAGTAAGATATTGATCACTTTAAAGATAGCCACGCCAATAAAAAGAAGAGTTAAGCCCAGAATCGACGGTTTGTACTTTCATGAAAAAATAATTCACATCATATTGGAATAAAAAACGTCCTGTTTAAAGAAATGTGGACACTATCACATTAACAAGGTTTTCGTGGGAAAATGTCGTGGAACGCTGAAAATTGACCCCATCTTTTCCCACAAAATTTGAAAAAATGCCTTAAAAACTGAAATCTCTGTAGCATTGTCAGGATTCACCGACAAGAGGGGTAACACCGTAAAAGAAAGTCGCGGAGCGCGGACAATTTATTCAAATTGTTCGCCTTCTCTCGACTCCCACTCCCCAAAATATCAGTAAATATCCGTTGAAAACTGCATCCCCTATTTTGATAACAGGTATTCGGAAAATCTTAGATGACTAGGCCGCGGAGTGCTTCACACATACGAATCAAATATTTACAGACAGACCAACGGACATTGTTGGCGATATAATACATCCATTACCATATTCAAAAACGTAATGGCGTGTGTGAGAGAGAGAAATGTGACTTAACTTCCACTCGACACAAACTAGGTCATTCTGGGACTAACATATGGTTTCAATTTTTATTTCAATAATTCGCTTGCGTGTAGGGGTCTTTAGCAGTGGGAGGAAACCCACGAGGTTGAGAAGGCGCCACCATCTCCATGCCACATACGCTCACACCAGGGATCAAAATCACAGCCGCAAGCTAGAGGTGACCGGCAAGCGAGAGGTCGGAGCGCAGCACTTTAGACCACTAGGCCATGCCAACACCCCAATAATGGCGAGTATTATGAGGTGTAGGTCGCAGGTTATCAACGGTTAACGCATGCTTTACTAATCGTTAAGAGTATACAAGCATTATTATACACATTAGCCAGACATTGCATACATTGTCCCCGACCCTCAACCAAAACAGGCGTCCTGAACACTTATTTAGATATGCAAAGTGCTTGAAATCTATAAAATGATCATTTACATCAACACTCACATCTCCGTATGTCAAGAAAAGTCCCACCAAACCCCTCTGATCATCACCCAAAATCGAAATCTACGCAAAAAAAAGGGTCTCCAATTAAAAAAGATCTTCTCTCAGGCTCAATTGACGATGCTCTTCTTGTCCACCACACCCCCAACTGTTGCTAAGTGTAACTAGTTACTTTTTACTGCAAATTACAATTAGTGTCTGTTACTAACGTGAATCTCGCGTGACCAAGAGCTGTCCATGGAAGGCTTTAAAGGGCTGTCTTTAGAGTTACGCAGGCATAGAGCAATGGCTTCAGAGAATTGGGGATAAAACAATTACAATTGTCTTCTTAGCAGAAATAAGGAATGAATCCCAACGACCTTCTTGTATAAGACTGTCACGTAGAGAATGAAGCTGTTGTGTATCAGGATTCCTAACTTCTTTACGCTGCCATACAAATGCTGTAAACAGAAATTTAATTATCCAGGCACTATTGTAGTTTTTTGCTTGAACCTTAAAGACGAGCCCACTTTTTTAATTTGATTGGACGGCTTGTTAATAAACATTTAACTGTTTGGGGGATTTTGGGGTCTATTTTAAAGGACGTATGGCTCGATTTTTTTGGAACTTGGAAATAGAGGAAAATGGTTCTAAAAGACTTAACTCCTTTAAGGGTATCGAAATCAAAATATCATCTCAAAAAGATTCCCGATAATAGGCCGCCAGTGGCGAAATGAAATGAAATGGGGTTTAACGTCCTACTCTTCTGTACCTGACCTGGGGCCGCCAGGGGTAATCTCTGTGACGACAAATAAGCCTATTTCTTTTTTTTAATTAAACATTTTAGATTTTGAAATGTCTCCAATCCCAGTGAATTAAACAATAAACAATGTGCATTTACAGAGCAGGCAGTATGCAACTGTTTTTTGAGGTTATCTGAACAGATATGAAGGCCAGTAACTTCATAAATATGATTACAGAACTGCGGTCTTTTCGATAAGGCTGGTGATGATATACACAATTAGGGAAACATTAATCCAGATTATGACGAATCAGTGTTAATGTTCGTGGACAGCCTAATTAAAATTAAAGCTTTTATACATGGGTCTTATTTGAATGACGGGCCAAGCCAGTTCGTGTGAACACAGACTTCTAATAAACAAAGAAAAGAACGGAAGTAGGATCTAATGTTATTTTTATTGATGATGCAAGCAAAATTACTTTTAATTCAATCTAAATCCCACAACATTAAATGATAAAATTAAGAGCCTCCATGAATTGAAAAGGGGCTGTAGAGGGCCACTGTAAACACCAGACGAAACATCTTGAGGTTTGATACTGACACATGGAGTCGCAGTGGCTCAGTGAGTAAGACGTTAGCTCGCTTGTGTCTGGCAGTCTTGGGTTCCCGGTGTCGGCCGACAACGTTCCTTTTGATTTTCCGGACTGACAAGAACAGTTGTCTAGTCGTTCGGATGGGACGAAAAATCGAGGTCCGTTGAACAGATTTGCGGACACGTAAATGAGCTTTTGACAGATGGAATTCGAAATAAGAGAAAGCGGTAACGTCGCTGTGTGGGCAAATTGTCTCTCAATACTCTCATTAGCCTAGTGGGTGCAGAAACATACAACGTTAAACCCCTATTTCATTTAATATCATTTGGTCCTGACAACTCCTTATTTTCTTGGGGATTTTGTCACTCCAGGCGAATGTATTTTTCTTCGTTCCAGAGATCGGGTAGATATTATTGATAAAAAGTTTAACATAAATATTCTCAAATTTTAATCTTTTTGAGTGATTATAAAGAATCAATAGAGGGGATTACTCTTCTCAAATTTTATTTTATTTCAGACATTCAGCGTCAAAGGAGAAACTTCAGACAGTTTACTAGAGCCATGCAATTTGTCGACCGTCTTAGTTAAAGTTTCAAAGAATTGTTTTGTTAAAATATGTATGTAAGCCAACACTGTGGAATTATTACAATATTTAGGGTCATATTATGGAACATCAGTTAGTGCTAATTAATTAAACCTATTCTAAGATTATTTAAAAAAAAATACAGATAATATGAACTGTTTTAAATAAGACTAATTTTAACGCTCATGATTTTGATATTTTAGAACATTCTTTTTATTAGAAAATTTTAACTTGGTTAGTGAATCTTTTGTTTTAAAACTAATTAAATTGTCAGCTCCTTAATGTTGTTCATTAGATTCTGTTCCTACTCCTGTTCTTCAAAGGACTGCCTAGACGAAGTTATTCCAGTTTTTACCAATATTATTAATTCTTGTATATCATCTTCTACTATTCCCAACGTATAATCTTTGAATGGCATTTAGCGATTGTTTTGTATTATATTCCCAACGTTTTCAAATAAGCTTATGTTAAACCTTTAATTAAAAAATATACACTGCATCTTAATGTTTCTAAAAATTACAGGCCTGTGTCTAACTTAAGTTTTATTTCTGAAATATTGGGGCTAGAAATGTATTGCTTTTCACATAAGGGTCCATCTACATGATAATTGATTCAAAATGCTTACAGTTTCACAGACCGAAATAGCTTTAAACCGGGTTTCAGATGATATTTTAATGGAAATTCATAATAGAAAATGTACATTTTTGAATTTTATTAAATTCTTCTGATGGTTCCATCTATTCTTTTAGGTAGACTTCAATTTAAATTCGATATTTGTAGCTCTGCATTAAATGTCTTAGAAAGCCATCTTCTGGGTAGAAAACAATGTATTTTAGTTAAATCTTCGTCTGAATCTGTTATGTCATCTGGGGTTCCTCAAAGTTCTGTTCTTGGTCCGATGTTATTTACTCTTTATACGTCACTGTTAGGTAATAATTTCAGAAAATATGGTCCCAGCTTTCATCTGTATCATCCAAACTCTTCAACTTTAAAAACACGAATTTTATGTCATTTTGAATCAACATCGATGCTGTGATCTTACCGGAAAAAAGATGGGCCTCTGATATCCAATATCAATGACAAAATAAACATTTTACCATTGGTACACGAATCTTGTACCATAATGCGTTTCAGCCCCAGTTCTAGCAAGAGACTCGGGGAACGAGGCTAGACACATTGCCCCAATTCAAACTGCGTATGTAGACTGGAATAACCAGACGTTAGAAATTGGCATTCGATTTAGACTGCTGTGGCTTATTCCGCGGAACATAACTGATTTGAAATTAGAGTAAAAACGGAAACCTTTGAAAGTAAATCAGTTTATGTACATTCATATTACAGTATTATATGCGTTGCGACCAACTTCTGTCAATTTCTAGGTTCTAAATGTTAGCGATTTAGTTCCTTTAAGGCATCAATCAAGTAAATTTGTCCATGATAACCCCACTGTTGTAATTGTGATATATTTTCATATTATTCTGCACGTATAATATTGACGAAATTTGTGATACTTTTATGCTTATGAGAGATCAAATAAATAATATTTGTAAATTGTGCTATTATTTTTAATATCAGATCAGAAATATATGTAAAATACGTAGAGGCCACTAAGTCACTTGTTAATTCTCTTGTCCCTTTCCGATTAGATCAATTCATTTTAGTCAGTTTACATAATACTGCAGCTTAACTAAGAAACGTGACCACATAACTCCTGGTTTATATAATTTACATTGGTAACCTGTTAAATATCGAATTGATTTTAAGATTGTATATAACTTACTTTTTTTAAATGTTTAAATCATTTAGCTCCTGTTCACCCCCGTTCTTTTAGAACCTTATTATCTGACCAAATATTACGTGCATCAGATAAACTACTTTTAAAGCCCAAAACTGTTCAACTAGTTTCTTATGGATCAGTTTTATGGAGTAATCTATCATTTAGTTGAAGATTTTGTTCATCCTTATTTTCTCTTAAAACACATTTATTTAATCAGGCTTTTAACTGACTGCGATTACGGAAGCCCATAAGGGTCAATCAAATTACAAGATAGACAAATTAGTTTTCTTGTATTACAAGATACGGAGAAGCCCGTTAGGGTCAATCAGATGAAAAAAAAACTAATTTATTTCAAGGTCGTCCCACACTGATTTATTGGATAGCTATAGGCCAAAGAAGTGCGTGTGTAGGAGAGAGAGAGAGAGAGATAGAGAGAGAGAAGGGGGAGGGAGAGGGGGGATGGGGTATAACGTCTACTCGACACAAACTAGGTCATAACATATGGTTTAATTTGATGTCAATAATTTGTTTGCGCGCAGGGGTCTTTAGTAGTTGGGTGGGGGTTGGATGGCGAATGGTTAGCACGTGCGCGCTGTATCATAAAGCCTGTCATTGAGTCAACCGGCGTGGTTTCGAATCACCCGTTGTACGTGACAAGGAGTAGGGTCGCCTGTCCAACATCGTGGTTTTTCTCCGGGTCCTCATCTTTCCTCTCACTGCTAAAGACCCCTACGCGCAAGTGCATTATTGAAATAAAATTAAACCATATGTTAGTCCCGAAATGACCTAGTTTGTGTCGAGTGGACGTTAAACCACATTCCCCTCTCTGTTTAGCAGTTGGAGGAAACCGGAGGACTGACAACCTGATGATGCCGATCCCGTAACATACAATAATACTTCGTTGAGCTGGAGGGTTGGCAGGTCGATTTGTTAGCACGTGCTCACTGTATTGTAAAGCCTGTCATTGAGTCAACTGGCGTGACTTCGAATCGCCCGCTGTACGCGACAGGGAGCAGTGTCGCCTGTCCAACATCGTGGGGTTTCTTCGGGTCCTCCGCTTTCCTCCCACAGCTAAAGATCCATATGCGCAAGCGATTATTGAAATAAAATTAAACCATGTTAGTCCCGAATGACCTCTTTAGCAGTTGGAGGAAACCGGAGGACAGGCGAGGTTGGACAGGCGATCCTTCTCCTTGTCACGTACAAACGGGGATTCGAAACCACGCCAGTTGACTCAATGACAGGCTTTTAAGATAAAGCACGCACGTGCTAACAAATCGACCATCCACCCCCCCAGCCCAACGAAGTACTTTTGTATGTCACGGGATCGGCATCACCTGGTTGTGCCCTAATTAAATACTATTCATACTCTCATTAACTTCATTCCCTCATTAATATCATTTATGATACATTGATTTCATGTTCTCCTTAAAGATACCTTCCCTGTGTACAAACTGTGTGATTTGATGATATATTCGGGCTAAAAATATATTCAAACTAATTAATCTATCAAACGTTTGCTTCAAATCCCTCTCAAAACATTGTATTCGCCAGGAGATACCACAAGCTATGAATAAACTGCTTTTAGACGCTATGTCAGTCAGCTCATTTCATTGAGGGAGGGTTCATTTTTCAGAATATCCTTTTCCTTACTTACTTTCCAAAAATCAAAATTTAAAGAAGTTTTCCGAAAAATAGAAATAGCGTTCTGTGGCTTCAAAGAGCGCATTAAAATTGATGAGTCATGATATAAATATGTAGTTGGTGGGTGTATGAAGTCAATGGTATTTATGGGAGCATGCAATCGGTGTATGATGACCTTTAAATTGTCACTCATGGGCATCTCGGTATCTTGTAATTACAAGATAGTCAGGGTTTTTTTTTCATTTGGTTGACCCTTATGGGCTTTCGTATGTGGTTAACATGTCCATAATCTTGTTGTTTATTTATGATTACATTGTCGCTTTGTAAAGTGTCCCTTAACATGTATAATGAAAGGGTCCACTATAAATATGCTGTAAATAATAATAGTAATAATAATTAAGGTAGATAAAGTATTTCTATGTTTATACTGTAGAAAAATACATACATGCAATACATTAAAATAAAAAAATACGTAAAGTTAAAAGTTCAATCAGTTTTACTTCTTCATTCTGTATACTTAGTCGGCTTTTGTATATTTTCCTTTAATGATATTTCAGATAATATATAGACTGCTTTTTTGCCCAATTGATTTTCAGATAAACTATCTGAGAGGCTAATATCTCATGGGTGGCACTCAACATTGAGTCTAGACTTGTATATAAATTTAGATAATGTTAGATTTCATTTGGTTACTTTTCTAATAAACTCTCATGGTTTAGTTCTATTCTTTGGAACCTTAAAATAGACGTAATAAGTCTATACGTGGCCATGCATCCATGACAGCTGGAGGTCGATGAAGAATTGGCGTTTGGTACAAAATAGTAGGACATTAAACTCCAGTTCATTGTTTCGATGACATTTATCATTCAATTGCAGTTAAAGATACATTATTCAAGAGTTAAATTTGCTTATTGTGAATCGTTCTTTTGGCATGTCTAATTTATAATATTTATCATTTAAAAATGCTCTATGAGTTGATAATTATACATTTATTAACATGACAAGACCATAATCAACTCTCTATTACACAATATAACTTTAATTATGTCAATATGAAAACAAAACCATAATACAACAAGAAGCAACTTACTGTTCATATTAATGGAATCCAATTAATGGCCGTGGGGTGAACGAAGCGAATTCAAAGCTCTTGAAAAGGTGGTAAATTGATTGACAGCAGTGTTGAAGAAGCAAAAAGTACTCGAAAAGATGGTAAACTGATTAACAATAGTTGATAACGGGAGAAGACTATCTCTTCATTCAATATATCGGTTTAAACAGTATTTATTTCGATAATATTATACAATATAAAAGCATAAAGAATAGAATATAAAAACAAGCCAAGTAGGCTTATATCAACACGCCTACACTTCAAAGAATTCAACGACAGGCGTAAAAGCCATCATTGAGTTATAGATATATTTACCTTCAGTTTTGAAAACGGTGGTAAAGAAAATACCTTATTGTAAATAATTCACGCAGAACCCTTTGATGTTGGCAATGTAAATAGACATGTCTGAAACAATATTATAATTTCATTGTCGTTGCCATCTTGTTTTAGGCATAATTACCTCCCTTATTTCGGGCATCGTAACACGAAGACTGGATAATTTACACTCAAATGTTGACAATTCACCTAGACTAACATTCGTAGAATTTGTCAACGTTATTTTAATCTGTCTTCGGTAAAGAGGGGTAACATACGTAAAAGTTCGAGAATTTCAGAATACCCTAGCCGCGTCTAGATGTTTTATAATTGGTTGTCGTTGTCTTAGGAACATTATTCTAATGGGCAATGCCATTTCAAGATTCATTTGCATTCAGTCACTATGTATGAATCAATTATGTATGAATCAGTTGATCGTAAGTGATTGTTTTACAAATTGAACGAATTGAGCTTTTTACGCTCTGACAAGCATGTCATTTAGCATGTGGTTACAGCTAGACCTGCTGTTAAGGAAGTCGAAAATGAAGAAAAAGGGCAAAGTTGGCGATGACTGATGCGGTCAATATAATAATATTCTATATTTATGAGACTAAAGGCGTAATTATCTAAATGATGTCGGAACCATACCAATAAATATAAACCACTAAACTGCACAAGGCGACTTTACGTCACTATAATAATACATTACTATAAGTGCAATGTTATATAATAATAAATTATGAATTTGTAGAGCGCAATTCTTTCCAGTAAACTGCTCAAGAGCGCTAGTCATATATTTGCTTGAAGACTGATGTCTTTAGCTGTGATTTAAAAGTGTTCAGTGTTTCGGATCGTTTGATGTCTATGGGAAGTCTGTTCCACAAAACTACACCACATCGCAGAAAAGCACGATCTCCATATTTGGTTCTTGATTTTGATGGCACTGCTAACTGTAGTTGTTCGGCTGATCTTAAAGCACGCGATGGTTGATAAAAGGAGAACAGATCTTGAAAATAAACTGGTCCGAGATTGTGGATTGCTTTGAACACAAAAGTTAATAACTTGAAATGTATTCGAGCACGAATTGGAAGCCAATTTAAGTTCTTAAGAATGGGAGTAATATGTTCACGGATATTTGTGTGAGTGATAAGTCTGGCAGCAGTGTTCTGTACACGCTGTAGGCGATCAAGCTGTTGGAGATTTACGCCGTAAAGGAGACTATTACAGTAGTCCAATCTGGAGATGACAAATGCCTGAATCAGCCGTTTCGTTGAGTCTGTATCGATATATTTCCTAATTTTTCGGATATTTCGTATCTGAAAGTAAGCAACTCTACAAACATTATTCACGTGTGTTTCTAAATTAAATTGTGAGTCAAATACAACACCAAGGTTTCGTGCACTTGTGTTTGGATTGATTGTTGATTCACATACAGTCAGTTGAAACTGTTCTAATTTTGCATATGATGATTTTGGACATATTATTAGAAATTCAGTCTTGTCTTCATTGAGTTTCAAGAGATGACTGGTCATCCAGCACTTAATATCTTCAATGCATCTTGAAAGTAAATTTAAAACATTTTGTTTGCTTGCGTCCAGTGGGCGGAAACCCAAATACAGTTGGGTATCATCTGCGTAGAGATGGAAAGATACGCCATGTGATCTAGCTATATCTCCTACGGGTAAAGTGTATACAGTAAACAGTATGGGACCTAGAACGGATCCTTGTGGAACCCCAAAGCTCAATTCAGACTTTGATGACCTAACGCCATTGATCACCACCGATTGGAAGCGGCCAGAAAGATACGATTTCATCCATAAGAGGGCATAATCGGTTATTCCTATCCGCATTTCTAAAGTATGCAACAGGAAGTCATGGTCGATCGTATCGAAGGCAGCTGATAAGTCTAATAAAACCAATATGGCTGCCCCGTCAGAATCAAGATTCTGGAGAATGTCATTCTGGACACATAGTAATGCAGACTCAGTACTATGTCCTTGTTTGTAGGCAGATTGCATCACCCCTCCGAGTCCATTCTGTTGCATATGATCTCGTAGTCTTGAAGCAACAACTCTTTCAATGACCTTGGAAACATAGGGTAGATTTGATACTGGGCGATAGTTCTTGTAAACGTCTGGATCTAGCGATGCCTTTTTCAATAGGGGTGTGATCAGTGCCTCCTTTAAACTCGCTGGCATATCACATTGGGACAGTGAATTGTTCACAATCATTGTGATGAGTGGCACAACATTACTTATGCACTCCAGTAAAAGCCTTGTAGGACAAGGGTCAAGACTGCAGGACTTTTTCGGACTCTTCAGGAGCACCGTTTTGACTTCTTCTTCATTTGTAGATTTAAAGGATTCCAACTTCGGAACATGGTGTATGGATGGCTGATAAAGGCATGGTACCGAAAGGTTGATCGAGCATGACTTGAGACCATCTCGTATTGTTAGAATCTTGTCTGAGAAGAATTTTATAAATGAATTAGCTAGCTCATCAGCTGAGGAGTGTGCTGGAAGAGATGCCTGTCTCTTACGAAAAAGAAGTTTGTCTCCAACATTAAAAACCTCCTTCTGATTAGATGCTGAACTTAATTTAGATCGAAAATAGTCTGTTTTTGCTGCTTCAGTTAGTTGATTCACAACATTTCTTTGTTCTGCATGCATCTGTCGATGAACAGTAAGGTTAGTCCTTCTCATCTGCCTCTCAAGCTTGCGGCGAAGCTGCTTTGCTGACCTTATTTCATCATTGTACCAAGCAGTAGTCTGTTCTCGCCCATATACAACTACGACAATAAATAACAAAAATTATGCATTAAAGACCACATAAAATAATAATTTTTAATTGCATATATTGATAGCCAAGGGTTACTACATTCATTTTACGTCAAGTTCACTCCAATCTGATTAAAATTAATTGAGATATTAACGTTTAAACATCAGACAGCCAAAAACGGTTTTCAAATTTTCAATTACAACCTTTATCCGGTTGATTGGCTGGTGACGTCACAGGCACTACACATAATCTATACACATTATCTATACAATATAGCACTATCTGTACGATATATCACTGTATACACACCGCCAGTTAACACGTGTGTATTTGTCGGTCCAATTAACATTTGACTGGCGTAATCATTAACTCGTAATTTAACACGTAAGCTACATATCACTATACTATAATAGTCAAAGCATTTTCAAAAGCCGACAAAAGCGATATCACTTATGTGGAAGCAGACGTTAAACACCAAGTAGTAGTAGTAGTAAAAGCCGACCTTTCTCGTCTTGAGTTGTAATAGATTATATATTTGTGACTAGAATAGTACCCAGTGTATTGCAAGATGCCATATTACCGTTGTGTTATTGAGAGTTGTGGAAATCCCAGCAAGGGAAAGGGGAATAATGTACCGGCGTTACATAAATTTCCCAACGATGAAATCGTACGGAAAAATTGGAATGCGTTTGTAAACAATTCAAATCCTGATTGGCAACCTACAGTCACAACAGTGATATGCAGTGAACATTTTACGAACGATTACTTAATTACCTATACACACCCGGCGTGTGTATTTATAAACGCCTGACTGATTCCTTAATCCCCCTAATTAAATAAAACAATTGACTACGGAATAATTTGTTTTGTAATACATTTTAATTCAAGATCCATTTTAAAATTTGTTTCATTATGTACGGCCGTTCTGTTTTCTCACGGCAGCGATTTTAATACAATCTACCATCGTGTGCAGTCCAAACGTTTCGAGATACATTTTCGTCAGTATTGTGGTTCTAATTTAGAAGGGTAATTATCATTTTTTGTTACGCCGGCCTGATCAATTTGTAATAATGAATATCAAAATGTGGAGTTCCTGGTGCCGTTTGGTGAGTGATTAGATTAAACTGTCAATTTAATTGTAAAATACTTGTATTCTTTATAAAAACGTTAAATGATGTGAGACATTATAACCTTATCTTATCACAAACGTATATCCATCGAAGGATTTATATTTAGATGTTGTTTAAACACCAATCAACAAATAATACGAGGCTACTTTATTACAAAAACATAGGTGAGCAAAGAAAAAGATAATTACCTAATCAACATTCTAAATTACTTTATGACCCAATCACTGTTCAAATTTAGTCTGATTGATTAATTACAGGTATTAACGACACTACACTTGCGATACACATAGATAGTTAGGTGATCCTTCTCAATTTGTTAATTCTAACGTATATTGAAGTATTTCTTCGTATTTCATTTTTACGGTCTATTTCAGAGTAATAAAGTCAAATTCGCAAGCAGAAATAAAGGCGCCGTACGTCGATAACGGATCGTCATTTACAAATCGCGTTTCAATCATGTTTGAAATTTATGATATGTTTTGCGTGACCACATCTTTTTACTCCTATACTCTTTTACTCGGGGAAATTCGAACCACAACACTCTTCTGACGAAAATGTATCTCGAATAGATGGGACTGCACACATAGGAGAGTGTATGACATCGCTGCCGTGTGAAAATGAACGACCGTACATTATGAAACAAATTCTAAATTAGAACGACGATACTCTTCTGACGAAAATGTATCTCGAATCGTTTGGACTGCACACGATGGTAGATTGTATTAAAATCGCTGCCGTGAGTAAACAGAACGAACGTACATAATGAAACAGGTTCTAACTTCGAACAATAAACTTCTGACGAAAATGTATCTCGAATCGTGTAGAATGTACACGATGGTAGAGTGTATTAAAATCGCTGCCGTGAGAAAACAGAACGACCGTACATTGTGAAACAAATTCTAAATTGGATCTTGAATTAAATTGAATTATAAAACAAATTATTCCGTAGTCAATTGTTTTATTTAATTAGGGGGATTAAGGAATCAGTCAGGCGTTAATGAATACACACGCCGGCTGTATATAGGTAATTAAGGAATAAACATTCCGAATATGCATTCGGTCACTGTGACGTCACTGGCGTCTGAGGGGATTAAGAGTGTTTTCAATAATTGGCAAAGTCGTTTTTACGGGAGGTCTATTTTTACGACTTTGAATGAAGATAGCTGATTTAATTTTAGTCGGATTGATGTGAATTTGCCGTAAAGTGGATAAAATAACCATGGACTGCTCACATAGAGAAGTTTTCAAGGCCATTTTATGTGCACTTTAAGCCTGTCGCTACGCTGGATCAGACGTTTATTATACCATACACACACATAATTGTTGATACAAATACATATAATTGTTGATACAAATACATATAATTGTTGATACAAATACATATAATTGTTGATACAAATACATATAATTGTTGATACAAATACATATAATTGTTGATACAAATACATATAATTATAACAAACTTTATATTCGGTCCTGGTCTAAAAAACCGGAGATAAAACTTTATAAGACAAATACTCTGGAAAAACCTATGGACCCCCTTCAAATCATTATATTATGAAAAACACTGTAAAAACTTGAAGTTTTCGAGCCGACGACAGAGGCTAGAATGACACATCACACATTTATAGACAAGCACGCACGTGCATGACACATCTAATTAATATGTGTCATGACCTACGAACAGACAACTATTTTCAGCTATACGTTGAAACGCTGAAAAACAAATGGACACAGATCACCAAAGATTCATGGGCCGTCACCCACGAAACAAGGGCGAAAGTTATTTTTAGTCCTTCTCTCTCTCTCCCTTTTTCCCCCTTTTGCATGGCGATTTTTGTTGAATTTTTGGTGTAGAATCGAAGAAAAGGGTTTGGAAATACATTTTCTGCCAGGTTTTGGTGAATATTCATGATTTTGAGGCGGAAGGATACAAGAGTTGTGAGGTTGGTTACGTTGAAAGGGAGGGCCGAAAATTGCAAGGTTAGCTGTCTCTACTTCCAGCTTGTCTATCTCAAGTTTTTCATGAAGAACCTCATACATGCTTTTGGGCAAGAGTTTGCCACATGTTGCTCCATCTGTGGCAGAAAGCGTTTTACCCAACGAATATTTGGGAAAAAGTTACAACCGGTCTAAGAGACGAGAATTAACATTAAAGTCAATGGGGCAATAATTAGTGATCTGTGGCCTGTCTGTGTATGACAAGGCTGTGACTGATATGCCTTAGTTTTGAAAATATGATGACTAATTTGTCAGAAAATATGTATAAAATAACTTGACTACAGAAAAACTAAAAAAAAATAAATTTAAAAAAATTTTATCAAAGTTTTGGGAAAAATTGTGATTTTACTGCAAATTTTCCAATTTTCAGTTTTTATTTCATTTCTAACAGTAATAAAAATATTTCAATGTCCAATTTTGGTGTATTCAGCCTCAGAAAGCACAGATAAAGTGAACAACATTGTAATTTCACCTAATTTTGTCTAAAAATCAGAAATATTCACAGAAAATCTCCAGATTCTCCCATTTCGGTGTAAAAATTAATGCTTTCATACCTACTCAAATGACTCAAAATTTCTAAAAATGCGCTTATTTTCATTGCTAATTTAACTTAGATGGGATCTATAAGTTTGTCAAGTTTAGAAATAGCTCCAGCTTTCCTACAGAAAATGGAAAATTGGCAACACTGAGTTAATAATATACAGCAGATGGGTTTGTACAAAATGTTCAAAACAGGGGTAGGCTCAATTTGGCCACTATTTTACCCAGAACAAGCATTTTTTTCTTCTTTGAAGCATTAAATTCTTGCATTTTCTTCATGTAGGAAGCAATATCCCAGTCTTTATAGACATTTTTCACCCCATCTTTATGTTTAGAGGGGCTATAAATGCCCCACCCCACCCGTTTTTATTAATGTGTTTTGAGAGATTTAATTGCACCTGTGTTGACAATTAAATGATAATAATTGGAATTTGTTGTTGAATTACAGATGGGAATGTTATTTTTCACCAATAAATGGTCATTTTGTACATTTCAAGGATTTCTGACCTTTTTTGTTCATAGTGAAACTTAGAACCTTGAGACCTGTCAGGACAGTAAGACCACACCCTGATACAGAACTGGTGTAGATGTGTAAATGTCAGCTTAATGGTCAATATTTTCTTATCAAAATCTAGGATTTGTGGTGTTTGTTGCATTTATGTCACTTATAGAACAGTAAAATGTTAATTTTGCTCCTTTTCAGGCCTCTTTTATGTTGTCAACTATGTCATAACTACCTTTTTTACTTCATTTTTTAAGGCAAATTGATGTAAAGGCCCAAACATCTTGCTTCAGTACAATAATTGCAATAAAGATTTGTATGATGCCTCTGAGGTTTGAGATGTTGAAAACATTAAACTATTACCAAATTTGTGAAAATTGTGTATTCTGTGACCCTTTTGTTAGAGAGGGGTGGACATAGGCTCAATATACCTTTTTTATTCTTTCAGCAAGGCCTATTTTAACCATAATTCATATTTATTGCACCTATTTTAGCTTCTATGTACATATATTAGCCAGGGATGGTAAAACATATCTGTTAGACAGATTCCTTTGGTAATGTTAGCTCTGCAACCAAAGATAAGATTGATTCAGTCATTGACATTTTTAGGGGGTGGGGTTACATGTTTCAGTACAGACCCCTATAATTACAATGAATGCAATTGATTTGTGATTTTTCTGTTTGCATATTGTCCAGGGTTTCCAAAAATATATTACTTGCCAGTCTGGTTATCTAAAAAAGTGGAAAATTATTGGTTTTTTGAAAGATGCTACCTGTAAATTTTGTACATTTTTCATGACATGGCAGTAAAAAAATATATTTTTGATAAAAATTTCAAATTATGAGCGTTTTCTATGTAGTTTGTTTGCAACTTGTCTAATTTTTTCACAGAGCTCATATACTGCCTCTATTAAAAAAGATTTTTTAAATTTTAGCACAAAAGGCCCAGGGACCCGAGATGCACCACTGTACTTAAAGCAGCATGTGTACTTAAAGGGCCATCATTTTTGCAGTTATTCTTTGATTTTGATTTCCTTTCACCAGCATGTTGCCAGAACATATGGGAAGCAAATACAAAAGGCCTTTTGGTGATATCCGAAGTTTCACCCCTATATAGGACACAGATCACCAAAGATTCATGGGCCGTCACCCACGAAACAAGGGCGAAAGTTATTTTTAGTCCTTCTCTCTCTCTCCCTTTTTCCCCCTTTTGCATGGCGATTTTTGTTGAATTTTTGGTGTAGAATCGAAGAAAAGGGTTTGGAAATACATTTTCTGCCAGGTTTTGGTGAATATTCATGATTTTGAGGCGGAAGGATACAAGAGTTGTGAGGTTGGTTACGTTGAAAGGGAGGGCCGAAAATTGCAAGGTTAGCTGTCTCTACTTCCAGCTTGTCTATCTCAAGTTTTTCATGAAGAACCTCATACATGCTTTTGGGCAAGAGTTTGCCACATGTTGCTCCATCTGTGGCAGAAAGCGTTTTACCCAACGAATATTTGGGAAAAAGTTACAACCGGTCTAAGAGACGAGAATTAACATTAAAGTCAATGGGGCAATAATTAGTGATCTGTGGCCAAATGTCTGTTCTCGCCCATATACAACTACGACAATAACTAACAAAAATTATGCATTAAGCCTGTCGCAACGCTTAGAATCAAAGAACGGGTGCGAATGACGATGTTTATTGCTCCAAAATCTACAACTGTAACTCTCGGGTAACCTGTAACCTACTATCTAATGAATCTACAATATAGCCGTCCTTGGCTATTTCGCTCTTCCAGCGCCCATATCGCTTTAAACATCTTTCCGTTACATTTGATTGCGCCGCCATTGATACACCCCCTGACCTAAGCGAATGTAGGCCAATATCGGCCTCTTGTCCACATACCTCTTTAAGACGAGAAATAACGGTTTCTCTTGCACGTGTATAACTGATTTGTTTATTTTTATTAATGAGCCTACATTTGAATTTCGAGCGAAACATTGGTTTAAAAAAGAAATCATTCGACGTCAAAGATATATTACAATGATGAATATACCTATTAATTATATTTAGTGGACAAGCGGCCGTATTACCTTGACTAATTACAACAGTATTGCCCTGTCTATATTGGTCGGTTTTACTCTTTCTTATGTAAAGCGACATATATGTATCATACGGTGTTATTTCGCTACATTTCAGTGAACTGGCTTCATCAAAGCGAAGAAAACCATTAAAGCATAAAACAATATAAGCTAGGTCTCTCAATTCGAATTTTGATATTTTGTACACAAATCAATTATCTGCTGAGACGTTACTATCGATTTTCTGTGTTTGGACACACTATTATGCCTCTTAACATATTCAACGAGGTTCTTCACATAATTATTTCCAGTTGGATCCGGCTCGTTGCGTGTTGAATGAGCCCACTTAATTGAATATATAGAATTCTGAATAACTGAAGGTGATTTTACACTGTCGATTAAACTCGTTAAATATAATGCCACATGAATAGGTTGCGCAGGAATGACGTTAAAATTTTCTTTTTCAGCAAATTCTGACCATCGTTTAAAACCACTATAATAACTTTTTACAGTATTCTTGCTTTTCGATTCCACTAAATGATGAGCCAAACTTCTTGTTAATGCTTGAACATTATTTGATGTTTGGTTACCTAACTGCGCATCTCGAACTTCTTGTGTGAGAGATTCCTCTAACCCTAAACCTGAAAACAGATCATGTCATACAATTAATTTTTAAAGCGATCATATTAAACTCGACTTTCTTGCTGCCGAAAATACCATTCTTTCCATACCCTTTCCTAATGTGCTTTGCACTGAACATCTCTTGGCGTACAATATACTTTAGAAAAGAACTCCCATCGTGTATTTTAGGCCAATATGGCGCTGATACCCATACAGGGACTACAAGAGTACATTCTTTCAATTTTTCATTTATTATCTTATCTATTGTGCTTGATACCAAATGTGGAGGCGGAACTAGCCAATTATTTTCGCCAGACCAAGATGTTGAAAAAGCATCAACCCCACTAGTATATCGTCAAGCTAAAGCAAAAACTGCCTAAGTCACTTTTTTTCCAAATTTAGATTATTTGCTTAAAATGGGTATGACCATCAGCTTCATTGACTTCTTGAAGGAATTTACACAAAAATTGTAAAATATTATGTTTTAGGGGGAAAGTTTGAAACTGCCTAAGTCAATGTGTGACTTAGGCAGTAAGTGTAATTTGACTTAGGCAGTTTTTACCTTACGTCCAAGATACACAATGACGTAGGCAATTTTTCACAGGGTAATTAGGCAATTTTTAACAGAATTATGCCATCAAAAACCTCGAAGTAACTGCTGCTGGTTAAAATTTAGGAGACATCCGAAAATAAAATCTTGGTTTTTCACCAAATTTTCTAATCTAATCCAAATTTGGCAAAATTCTGTTAAAAACTGTAGGCCCTGTCGTGTTCACTAGGTTTTAGGTAAAAGGGGGATAATGCGGAACGAATAATCACTAAAAATTGAAAGCCGATATGCAATATGGTTCGACATGGTCACAATGCGTCACACCATGTTGGAATGAAATAAATTCGTCCAAAACAGTCGCATTATCAAGATTTTCAGAAATTTGTGTCATAGCTTCAGCAAAGAAAGATTCGGAAAGCATAGTATCAATTTTCTTACCACCCATTTGTAAAAATACACACTGTCACGTGGACAAGCTTTTCGGGAAAGGGTTATGGGTGCAAAGTGAAGTAATGGAAAGTCGTTGAATACTGAATATCATTAGGGTTCGTCCTCTCCCGACCCCAATTCTTAATGCTAAATTTTAGAAAATAATCCATCGAAAAGGGTTATCGAATGTTCTTTTACGAGCACTTGGTTAAAGCTCCCCAAGTTTAAATTTAATGGCAGTGTAAACAAGGTTTATGTCATCTATTTGTTACTAATGCTCGTGGAATTTTTATTGACTTCTCGATACGATAGGGTGCAATTGGATGCGATGTGGTCACGATTGGTCAATTTCATGTGACATTATCATTCTGTGGTGACGTTGTCTCACGTTCAAGTACGATCAGACACGTCCTTATTGAGTCCAACATTTGGTACAGACAGATATGCTTGGTGGAAACGCCAGATATCGTACTGTGCTCTTATTGGTCACAAATTATCACGGAGTCACAGCGGTTGTTTTGAACGTGTTCAAAACAAACGCCAAGGTTCAGCGATTATACCTGGAACGCGATTTATGATTTGGTGATATATTTGGCCTGAATATGTATTCAAACCAATTCATCTATCAAATTCCTCTCAAAACATTTTAATGGCAATCCACTACCACAATCTTTTAAAATCTTTTTTACAAAAGTCTTGCACGTGACTTGATTGGGGGAGGGTCCATTTATAGCTTGTACTTGTCGTTACTCGCTGTCCATTACCTTAAGTATCGACGTCTAAGACGTCTGCCAACTTATTCTTCTGCTATGTAATTGCAGAAAATGCTGTATATTTAAGTACCTTGCTTTGTCTCACAGCCGTTAGCCATTCAATCAATACATAAAGAGCCCGTACTTCACTCGAGCAGACAAGAAGCCAATGGCAACATACTGCTAGTCTTACATCTTGTCTTGTCCTGTGCGCATTTTCATGAACTTTATTCAAGAAATCGTGCAAATCCATACTTTTATTGGAAGTAACTAAACAATATACCAGGGACTATCCTGTTTTAAACAGAGCCTCAAAAATAAAAGTCTGAGTATGTATGAAATTTAAACGCCAAAATATCGAAGACTGCTTTATTTACATAGTCTCAAAATTTCAGATCAAAATATTGAGTCGTTTGGGCGTGAACGTCGAAACTGCCTATCGGGACACGTAACCCTTTTAAGAATTCGGGTTTATTTTCTCGTTGATGACCTGATAATCGACTCCCGTTTATTGAGAGTTCTATATAGTGAATAACCCATGTACTGTACTTGATATCGAAAGGTAAATTTCACCTACACATTATTTTTTATAAAAGAAGCCCGAATTTTACGTAGACATGGCACAATACAGCTTGGGACACCGGTTTCCTTTCCAGATGAAAATTGACGGGTTTAAGTTGTTTGAAAACGTATCACAAATACTGAGTTAGTTTTTTTATGCCCTTAGGTAGTTTTTATAACTAAATTTATGTATGAAATTCAGGAAACATGATAGTACATGAGTTTAACTAGCCTAAATCTCAGGCCTAACACTACATGTTGTCTCCATCCAAGCCTCTAAGCAGGGGAGGATGTGGGTATGCCTCTTCTAAGAACCCCCATGACGTGTGTAAGCCGAGGCGGGTTAACGTTCCCAGAGTTATAGACTGACCCCCGGGAAATTGGCCCTGGCCCAGGGCCCCGCGGTTTAGGGGGCCCCGCGGTTCATGGCAAAAAAGGAACAATTCAAATTCCAGATGAAAGTTTCACGGTTTTAGACCTAGCGGCGCGAGGGCTGAGACTGGGCTATCCCTCTGATAGTGATCGGTCTAGGCTTCTAGCGGCGATTTCACTTGTTATAACAGTTCCCCGTCGTCATATGTCATTTCCGCGCATTGTATGCCATTCGCAACTGACATGTAATTTTTCTTGTATTGCAGACCGTGTAATTGTGTGTTACGCATGCGTACCATTAAAAGGTGCATGAAATAATCTTTTCGTCGCGTCAGGGGCCCCGCGATTCTAGTCAGGCCCAGGGCCCCACTAGGGTATATCCTATTGTCACTTGTAGTAGCTAATGGCTTTAATACACTTAACAGAGAATCATTTTCCTATTAAAACTATTCAAGTGAGACCGATCAGCCCTTTCACCTAATTATTGATCTGCAGACGATCGTTTTATATAAGTACACCACGGGGGGCGTGTTCAATAATTGAGCAGCGGGCGGACTAACTGCAGACAACGTCAAGTTTGGCGAGAGTCGTTTTGGATGAACTTTATTGAAGGTTTTTCACTCGGCGATATTTAGTCTACGATGTCACCTTAGGTGGAAGTGGACGTTAAACCCCAGTAACGAACGAACGAACTCGGAGATATGGTGTGCTAGTCAGCTAGTTGTAATGATGTTGAATATAGTGTACTGTTTTTACATTTTCTACTTTGTTACACAATTCGTGTATATAGGTTCATTTGGTCAGATATTGGTATCGAAATTTAAATTTTTCTCGGAAAACCAAAATGTAAATTTTGGTGCTTATTACTTAAATCAATTAGCAGACTCTAAACTCTCCTGTGCCGTTGCTTGTGCTGGTGATCCACCGTGCATGATCTACGCGTTCCACACCTTGACAAAAGAATGCCGTATAGGTATAGAAAATACCCAAACAGAAAAGATTATTCCATCAGGAATCGAAATGGGGATGACTGTTTACTTAACAAACATAGGTGAGTTTTATTAACTTCTTCTGAAAAGATAATTAGTTTTAGTTATATCACTGGGATGGTTAAAAGAGCCAATTTAAATTGCTTGTTTCAAGATGGTCTACGCTATATCTTCAAGCAGCCATACTTAGAATAAAGTAATTAGAATGAAATTTTCAATAATTGCATTTTTCATTATCTATTTTCGAACCATAATAGAAAGAACTACAAGCTCTGTATCTAAATCTTCCATAGCGCATATATAAGACAGTGAGACATAAAACGTGTCGATTTTTAACTTTTTCGTCGTTATGGCTTATCGGCGGCCCGCTATTTTTCAAAGCACGAAAATTGCCGGTAAGCCAGAAAACGACGAAAAAAAAAAAGAAAAAAATACCGATGGCACTCGAATCGCGTTTCAGCTGAATGTATATCGGAACGATTGAATGTGTATTGGTTTATATACATTGTATTACATTATTATGCGTTGCTACCCATCATTTGTGTCAGTATCTGAAATGAAATGAAATGGGGTTTAACGTTCTACTTTCTGCTCGTGTCAATATCTAGGTCCCAAAAATTTGTGAGTTACCCCTTTAAAGTAAACTACGCTCATGAAAGAAACGGGCACCTTTTGTGGCTTTAGTGTCAATTTCTTCATTCTCGTCTCCTTTGATTCTATGCATATCTGCTGGCTACTGAATCGACCATTGGTATTTGAGGCCTTTTGACGAAAAAACAGTATCAATTACCTATTTAATTTAGTATTCAAATTGGCTCTCGATGTAAATGTGATAATTTGCTTCTAAAGCATTAACCCCAAAACATGCAGTCAGTAACAATTTAATTTTTGGATTCCAAGTGGTTCAACCGTCTTTACCGAATATATAAACATGAATTACACAAAACAAAAGACACGTGCTATCGCTAGTCTCGACTACGACCGCCATCATATTGAATGGGTGGTTTATCATGAAGGGAAATCGGTTGGGAGTTGTTCTTAATTTTATAAGTTTCAGATGAGAATGAACTGGCTTACAAGAAGTCAGCCAAGGCAAGCAGTGCTATTGTAACACGTCCACAACATCTGGCTGTAGATGGTGACATATCAACGCTAAATAATGATGAAAATCCCTGTTTTCAGTCGGAAGAGACTGATTATTATCCTTGGTTTTTGATAGACCTTATGGACATTTTTATCATTCAATACATACAGATATACAATGATGATAATTTTCGTAAGTTATTGTTTATAAACAACTTTCTTATCTTTAAATTATGGGGAAAACAGGAAACAATTCGGAACATATACGGGTTATATGCTATTCCATTCGATTATTCAAATCAAATTTAAAGTAATTTAACCATTGCAACGTGGATGAGTGTCCCCAGTGGTCGTTCGTTCCTGGAGTTTAACATCCACTTACACCGAGGGTGATACCGTAGACAAGTTGCATTTGTGAAAGGTAAAACCTATTAAACCATTTGTGTAAACGGACATTTCGAGTACAGTGGTTTGCTTTGGGGAACTGTTCGTATGATGGGGGAGTATGTATGAACCGAGTTATTCAACTCTGAACAGTTTACCGAAGTTCGTTGAGTGTGTTTCTTTGAATTATCATTAGTCTATGATATTATATGAACATAATCAACAGTTATGATTTTAGGATCTCAACTTGTCGAGGATATATACCTTTAACACATACTGTTAGAAATGAATATGGTGATCCTGGTGGGATTTTGTAACCATTTCATTGTTATTAAAATTTCTTACGAGGAAGGTTAATGAATGATGCCCTGTCTCAAATATAACCCAATGTACAAAATCGTCAGCTATTTGGCATATTCACAGTATTTGAGAATTTTTATAAAACTGTGTTTCTCTTCGCCGATTTACAAAACTGCTGATGAACTCAGTGGCATGATGATTAGGGGTGGGGTGGGTGTTCTTGTCACATTCAGGTCTCATCCAATCAGAGAATGAAATTTAATCAAAGATTTTTGGTAATATGTATCAGTTGACCTAGAAGACTGCATTATCTGATTAAAAGTTTGTATTTTAAATACATGTATCATCCTGTCTTACCTTGTATCACAGGTACTTCACTGAATGAGCGTTTCCCACTATCTTGCAACAAAATGCTACTTAAAACTTAATTCAAAAGCACGGAAAAGCTTTAAGTAATGAATGTTTAACAATTTTTTTGTTGTAAATTTGAATTTATAAGCGGAGCGGCTCCATGATGTCAACTTTGAAGTGTACAATTCTTACCCGACAATAAGTACAACGACCATGCCCAGCTGCTGTGCCTCTGTGTCAGATTTTTACACAGGACAGAACACAATACGGTGTAACAATGGAGTAAAAGGCAGATATGTAAAGATATCCAAGCACAGGTCCAATTTTCTAACGTTGTGTGAAGTTAAAATATTCGGTATTTCTGGTAAGTAACTTACATACGACATAAAATGAAAAGGGGTTTAACGTTCTGCTTTCCTGCAACCACTGGGCTAATGAAGACAGGCTTACGCGAAACAGCGTACCATGAGGGAAACTTTGCCCAGACATCGACACGGCGGCCTACTCTTATTTCGAATTCCAACAGGCAAGGATTCTTTTACGTACACGTCAATGTGTACGCGGGGCCTTCGTTTTCTTGTCTCATCCGAAAGGGCGCGGTCATGTGCATACGTAACAAAAACTTACGAAATCCTTTGAAACAAGCCAACAGTGATACGGACATCCCAAAATATACAGATCACACATATTAATTAATTGAACATTTATTTTTTTTCCAAAGCATCGAGTAATCAAACTAATTATCTATGCTTAGTCTAACCCTAAGCATAACATGTTGACGATCAAACTGAACTCTTTTTTATAATGCTCATATTCAGACACACATCGTTTGAATGCCTTTCTAGTCGGCAAATCATGTCTTTTAAACTAATTCTTAATGCCGATCATACCACTGAATTGTACCCAATACTAAATAACACTAGAAAACCTTTATGCCAACAATTTCTGTAACTTTATCTCCAAAATTTAATCCAAGCAATGTCCTGATTATCTGTTCGATCGTTTACATAGACGCAGGAGCCAGTGGGACAGGGAACAGTTGCCCCCTAACTTTTGGGCAATCTGACGTTTCGGGAAAAATGAAGTGCCCGAAATCTAATTAAACACTAATTTTACTTTTCTTTTGATTGAATACGACAAATTTGTACTGAAATGGGTAGATTAAAACATTTTGTATGGACTTTGTGCGACATTTTTCGGGCATCGATTAATTTGTGAATGCAGCTGCAACAGTCTGATTGGATGGTTGGAATTCAGGTCGGCATCGAGTGGGATTTTGGTAACAAAACTTTGGAGTTGCTTAACTCGCGGGCTAGAATAGGAGAAAACCGCATCAGGGCGGTTAAATCTTCAAAATTTTCTCCGAGAGAACGAAGCCCCATTGCCACACGACCATTGATTGGTTGTTTGGGATTTAGGTCAGCAAAGTAGGCTATATTGCAGTTGGTCTCAACCTTTTTTTTGCCAACGGCACACTTTGGAACACATGAAAAAAAATAACGGCACACCAATATTACACAATAAAAAGCCACACAATAAACAGTCATTACCACACCACACAAAAGGGCAATTTCGAAAGTTCAATTTTGTACAAGTACGAGTTTGTTGGTAGTAATTTATTTTGTATGGCTCCTTTCACCCAATCAATCATTATTGATTTAGCGAAAGTAAAAATTAATATCTAGATCATCTAAACCACACTGATCGAAAGGGCTACCGATTTGTTCTTTTCATCCCATATAAAGTTAAGAAATAATTTATCTATTTCCTTAACAATTTCCCCACTTGATGTTGGTAACATAGATAGTTGGTAAATAATTTTCGGTAGGATTATTGATTTAAAATTACATTTCGACCACTCAGTGATATTTTTCATGTTATCTATCTTATTTCCATAGTAATACTTAAATATGTCTTCTAGTTTGTTATTTAAAGGAAGAGTAATCCCCAGGATACATATATTAGTTTTTATAATTATTATTGGAGGTGCTTGATTTGTCCGCCGATAGGCGAGTCAGTCTGTACAAGGCGTACGCCGATCAGGTAACCGTATCAGAACAAATCAAGTGACCCGGCTGATAAAAAATTTGGCGTCGGATAATATTAAACCGGTTACATGACATGTTTTAATAAAGATAGGTTGCCAGGCAACTTAACATACGGTTAAGCAGCTTAATCGTCCGAGCAGTCAACAAGAGTTGTCGCATATTTTTACTTTTTTTCGGTAATGAAACATTCGTAATACACTAAAATCTGATAAAGAGTAACAGTAACAACTCATCAGAGATACATTATGTAAGATTTAGATAAAGAACTAGCCATTCTTGTTATAATAGTTCAAAAGTAGATAATGTAAAATGACTAATTTGAAAATTTCATTCAAATTACTCTATTGCAAGCGAAGATATTAGCCTTTGAAGGTTTGACAGACGTGTGCAAAAATTTCAACCACGGTACTGGTTAATCAAAGCTATGTCTCGGTCCACCATATTCGATTAAATCAAAGGACCGCAGAACCATTCTAATCTGTTTAATATCGGAGAAATTTAATGCCATCGAGAGATGATTAAGGCATGGATCAGTTAATTAATGTCTAGTTAATACTTTGGAAAACATTTCAGGCCTAAAGATAGACATGCAATAGGCAGATTTAGCTCTTGCATAATGTATGTTTAAGTAATTATCAGAAAATCATCTGAACTTGTTTGGTTTTTAAAAAGTTCTGCCCCATGCTAATGTTTGGTATACAAACATTTAATATCATGGATTTAGCTGTTCAGTTATCAAACTTCATTGAAAATCAATATACTTGTTTGTCTCAAGATCTCAATCTGAAGTCAATCGGAGGATAAATTTGGCCTCTAGACCGTCCACAAGATTTTTCAAAGTGATCAAGAGCCATAACTTTGGCAGTTATTGGAAATCGCTGACAATCAATAGACTTCTTCAGCTCTTGATCTTAAACACTATGAATAAATTTAAATTCTATCGGATATTAACGTTGGCCTCTAGAGCGTCAAGAAAATTTTTTGATGTGATCAAGGGCCATAACTCTGACAGTAATTATCGGAAATCGCTAAAAATCAATAGGATTCTTCGTCTCATGACCTTAAACACTGTGTATAAATTTAATGTCAATCGGATGTTTACTTTGACCTCTGAAGCGTCCACAAGCAATTGTGGACGCCGGGTATCGGATTGACGGACGGACGGACGGACGCGGGGCGACGACAATATACGATCACATTCCAATGTGGGCATATAAAAACAATATTCATGAAAGCATGACTATAAGTAAGTGACTGCAAAATAAACAGAAAATTATTATTTGTAGTATTACCGAAAATAAATGACATATGGTTTTACGAAGCCTTAATTCAACTTTAAACTTTATTTGCACCGTATACAATTACACAATATTAAAGGACCCGTAACTAGAGCTATTTTTCAGATAATATAACCACCCGTATGTTCCCTAATCATATCAATATTATTCGGTCCTACGACAATCTTCAATAAGACGCAGACACCTGCGCTATTTGAGGAATGGTGTGGAAAATAAAGGTCATTGCCCTACTCGGTCCTCCATACATTTTCTATTTCTTGAGTCGAATGTGATTCTTGTAAAAAATTATATCAGTCATTGAAATGTTTGTAATCTTTTTTATATCTAAAACCTCTCACACTTAAAGAAACTACCTCAACAGTTGATCAAATTATCTGCAATGTGCATACGTCAAGAGCACCCCCACCTCTCACAAACGTTATTCTTAGATAACTCGACTGTAGCTGGTTATATATTCCATTTTCCTGTCTTACAGCATGTCGTTTCCCCTTCCTCTTAATAGTATCTACGTAAGAAAAAGATTATATAACCAACAAGCAAAATAATTTAATTTGGTCAAATAAGACACCCTGTCTAAATACTCGACTAAAGTTAATTCCGCTTCTTCTCCTTCTTCTTCTTCTTATTATTTATAAGCGTTTATATAGCGCCATTTCCACAAAAGTGTTCAATGACACTTTACAATAAAGATAATAGGATATTAATATAGTGACAAAACAAATATATAGGATTAAAAAACATCAAAAAGGGAATAATAAACATAAAAGTTGAAAAAACGTGAATAATATACATAAAAGTTGAATAAAAAGTGAATAATATACATAAAAGTTGAGTATAAGGAAGTAATGTATAAAATAAAAGATATAATTATCACAGAGATGATTAATTAAAAGACCTATTAAACAAGTGGGTTTTAAGAGAAATTTTAAATGATGACAGAGAAGTGCATGGCCGAATGGAATATGGAAGTTTATTCCATAGTTTTGAGGCAGCAACCTCGCCGAAACTGACGAGATTAGCATTTTTCTCAATATAGCAGGTTGTCATTGAAAGACTGTAATTGTCGACGAGATTAATAAAAACATAAAAGATTACTAAGATATAAGGTGCAGCAGTGTTATTTATACATTTAAACACTAATAACAGAATCTTAAATTCAATTCTAAAAATTATAGGAAGCCAGTGCAATTTATATAGAATAGGTGTTATGTGATCCCTGTACATGTATACTGTTCCAGAAATAAGGCGAGCAGCGGAGTTTTGTAATTTTTGCAGTTTTTCTAGATGTTTGAGGGGTGCAAAGTACAGGACAGAATTCAAAGAATCAATACGTGAAGTAACTAATGAATTTATTAGTGTTTTGGTGGCATCCAATGACAGGTATTTACGTATTTTAGCTTAAAATAACATATATTGTTTATGTGATTTTCTAAAGAAAAATTTGAGTTAAAAATTACACCAATATTTCGAGTTGACTGTGAAGGGACAATGCAACTATCTCCTGCTTGTATTTATAGATCAAAGTTTAATTTTTTCCTGTTTTAAGACGAACCTATAACTAAATACTCAGTCTTATCTGCATTAAGTTTCAAAAAAATGTTGTTCATCCAGATTTTAATGTCCGCAATACAAGTTTCAATACTTAGCTTGGAAATGTCATAGTCACATTTAATAGGTTTGAAGGAAATGTATAACTCTGTATCATCTGCATATAGATATAATAATAATCCATCACGTCTTACTTTGAGGTCAAGTGGTTTAGTGTATAAACTAAACAAGATCGGGCCGAGGACGGACCCTTGTGGTACACCGGAAGCCAGAACAGAAGGGCTAGAAGATATTTCGTTCACTACAACACTTTGTAAGCGGTTACTAACATAACAGCAAAATCAGATATTAGCCTGTGAAGCAAGATATCGTGGTCTACAGTGTCAAAAGCGGCGGATAAATCCAAGAGAACTAGAAGCACACATTCACGACGGTCTAAAGTCATGTTGATATCTTCGTGTCTAATTTTTAATTCCTGGAGCTGGCTTTGGTTTTGGGCATATTAATATCTTTTCCTTGGTTGTTCATGTCCCCGTTACACTATACGATTATAATTTCATTAATATTTTGCTCTTGTTTTTAAATGCGATCACTTCAAAAACATTCGGATGAGCTTTAACAACTACTATCTGTTCCGGGTGACACCACAAGTCGACAAATGCTTACTATTTATTCAATTTTTAATTAAAATGGTTAAAACTTGTCAAATCCACACCCCTGTTCGATTTGGATTATTCTAAACAACTAGGTCAAGCATGACTGTCATCAAGTTCGCGAGGTAAATAAAATACGATTTTTCAAGAGACAAAGGTTATGTAGCGTGATCTGAAATTAGTTAACGTGCGGTAGAAAGTAAAGGGATGACAATTCCAGGTAGGTCGTTAAGTTTTAACCATTTAAATTAAAAATTGAAGAAATAGCATGCAATTTTCGAGTCATAGTGTCGCCTGGAACAGACACGAATTCCTTGATCCTTGAATGCCACCCTTCCACAGTGTTGCTTTTGTGTTCTAATGTGTGGTAATGGTTCCACTGATGAGTAGCATATTCATCTTCGCCCATTTGTTTGTTACGTGATCGGCCAAACCAGTTATTTGTGGGTCTGATTGAGACTTATCGAATATGTGAACACTACTTGGATGATTTGATGATATTCCTCATTAGTTTCCAATTGGTGAATAAAATTCAGGGTGAACATAAATTCATAAAATCTCTAACACCGTTAATTGGGCCCTAATAACAATCTGCCTTTATTCAAACGAAAGCTGGCAAGTGCATTAATTTTGGTCACGCTCTGTAACGAAGCATTCCAGGGAATACACTAACTGAATCACTGTATCTATTGCTTTTACGAATCTCGTTTCGCCTTGTTAACTCGAGCTCATTGTTTTCACAGCCAAACACTCGCTTCAATTACAAAAGTTCTTATTAAAGCACAAGTCTAATTAGCATGTCTTATCAATCGTAATCCCCGAACAAAGTATCCGTTTACTTATTCATGTAGTCTTAGAATCAATTCTTGCCTATGGTTTATTTGGTACCATCCCATATAGGTGGGTAAAGATAGCAATATGAGAGGGGGGACCTAGAACAAATTGCAACAGAAATCATTTCTTTGGGAACTGTTCCGGTATGGTCTCTAGTACTCCCATAACAAAACGGCCATTATCGGTCTTGGGGAAATTTGCATAATTAACATAAATCCAAGGTGGCCGCCAGGAGACAAGAAAATCGCCAAAATCTCCGAAACGGTTGACTTTAGCGCAAATAAATGTATTACCGACCTATATAAAATCGATACTCGCGAGTTCAAAAATGCCGACATTTTTTTCCTCCGACCTTATTGTAACGTCGTAACGTCATTTTGACGGCATTACGTTGTTCTCGTGACGTCATTATCAAATTTTATTGTCACTGCGCTCGGAAAACTGCTGGAAACAACGAACCGCTCAGGCCCGGATCCAGGATTTTGTCGAGGTAGGGGGGCATACATTGGAGCAAAGGATAATACGCTGCAACTTTGAATTGCTAGGCGGAGACAATGCGAAAATCATGTTTATATCATCTATTAAAGAGCAGATATGTGAACTACAACAGTAACAAGGCAAACGAAAATGGAAATCAACTACGTCACTGGGATCTGCGCCAGCCGCCGTATAATTTGTATAAAAGAACCCATCTTCACACAAACTGAAACTATATATCATCGTTCATCTATAGTTTGAAGCCACAGTGGCTCAATTTGTTGCAGGAAGTGGCCAGAGAAAGTAATGCAAGTATAGTCTCTACCTCCAACTGAAGATGCTGCACAATAGTCAGGTCAAAATACAATTTAACCCTCAAAAGATTGCTACAAAGGGTTTCTCAACTGATTACTGGTAGGCTTCACTTACGCAAGTAGGGCCCTCGGAAAAGTGTTTTCATAAAGATGACACCCAAGCTGGCCACCGAAACCTTTTAATGATCATAACTCTGTAACTATCAACCCAAATTTGATGATCTTGGTGTCTACCCCTAGGCTTTTGGGAGCAGAGAACACACCAAGATCATTAAAAACGACGTTTGCCTTGAAAATAGTCCATTTCAACTGTTCGGGGGTATGCAAAGGCTATCGATGCAGCAGCAGATGCAATGGACTCCACTACTGTATGTGAAACTTATCCTATGGACAAAGGTGTTTGTGTATTAAGTGATAGTAGACAGCTGAAGGTCATGAATTTAATTTCATAATGATTCAACAGCTTAGTGATAAACAAAGTTTTCTTAATGTTTTTCTTGTAACCCCCCACCCTCCACCCCCCAACCTGGGTATAGACATCAAAATCATCAAATTTGAGTCAATAGTTATGGACTATTGTCATTTGGAGTTGTTGGAGACAATATTTGACATCATATATTGACCAACATCATTTTTTATGATCTTAATGTGTTCTTCCCCCCACAAACCAAGGGGTAGACACCAAGATCATCAAATTTTGGTTGATAGTTACAGGGTATGAATATTATGACGTTTCGGTGGCCATTTCAAAAAAAAGTTTCCGGCGGTCCTACTTTGGTAAACTATTAGTACATTGTATGTTATAAAGTACACTAAACCCTACCAGAATCAGTTGAGAAACCTTTCGTAGAAATACTTGGGGGGGGGGGGGATTTCTATATATCGACTTGATTACAATATCGCAGCTAACTAATGTCTCATCAGGTTCAAACCTGGACTAACGTTGTCACAGAACTAAAGCTAGAACATTGGGATTGACAACTTTCGAGCAAAAAATACGTTGCGAAGACGATGGACAGCCCTCGTGTGCCCGAATCACTGCTGAAAATCATAAGTTGTAACTGCAAAGGTCTGTAATTCCAAGCGATGTAGGCCGTATGCATGGCTTGGCTTACACTGTTGGGTGTGAAAAATGGATATATCTTATGCAAACACCAAAACAGTGATAATTTATTCCTCTGAAGATGTGGGCGATATTTTCTATTTTCTATCTCATAAATTGGCTCTGGAAACATCAGATGTGTTCTGTTTCATTGACATTTCTATATAAATAATAAGATGCCGATTTTCTATATTTTTGTTTTCAGGTCGCGGTGGCTAAGTGGATAAGGCGCTGGTTCGCTAGCCTGGAGATCGGGTGTCCGATCCATGCATTGGCTGAGAAAGTTCATCTCGATTTTCCGGCGTGATTTCCCCTTGTCAGTGATGCAGAAGGAGGGCCTGACAAGGACAGCTGCCTAGTCTTTCGGATGGGACGAAAAACCGAGGTCCCGTGTACACATTGGAGTGCACGTAAAAGATCCCTTGGCAGTTGGAATTCGATAGAAGAGTAGGCCGTAGCGCCGCTGCCCGGGCAAAATTTCCCTCACAGCACACTGTATGGCGTATGCCCGTCTTCCATTAGCCCAGGTTAGGTGCAGAAGAGTAGGACGTTAAACCCCATTTCATTTCATTTCTATTCTTATCAGCTTTCAATAGATGGTAATAGATGAAATGAATTGAAATGGGTTTTAACGTCCTACTGCTCTGTTCCAGCTGGGTTAATGAAGACTGACATACGCCATACATTTGCTATATGGGATATTTTCCTCGGACAGCGGCATTACCGCCTACTCGTATATTGAATTCCAACTTCTAAGGGAACCTTAAAGTAGCCATGTCAATATTATCAAAACACTTCAATATTGAAAACACGAATTATTTGTCAATATCAATCAACATTGATGCTGTGATCTTATCGGGAAATTGTTGGCTTCTGATATATAATATTCAAGACAAAATAAACACTTTACCATTGGTACACGACTCGTGTACCATAATGCGTTTCAGCCCCAGTTCTAGCAAGAGACCCGATTAACGAGGCTAGAGACATTGCACCAAATCAAACGGCGTATGTAAACTGGAATAGCCAGACGATAAAAATTTGCATTCGATTGAGACTGTCGTCTTACCTCGCCGAACATAACTGATTTGAAATTAGAGTAAAAACGGAAACCATTAAATGTAATTCAGTTTAAAAACATTCATACTACAGTATTATATGCGTTGCGACCCACTTGTGTCAATTTCTAGGTCCCAAATGTTAAAGGGACTATCCCGATAAAAACAGAGTCTCAAAAATTAAAATCCGAGTATTTATGAAATTTATGGACCAAAATGTAGAGGCATGGTGTATTTACCTTGTCTCAAAATTTCAGCTCACAATATTGAGTCGTTTGGACGTGAACGTCAACACTGCTTACCCGGACACGTAACCCTTTTAAGATTTCGGGTCAATTTTTTCATTGGGTGACCTGATAATCGATTCCCGTTTCTTGAGAGGTCTATACTGTGAATGACCCATGTGCTGTACTTGATAACAAAAGGTAAATTTCACCTACATATTATTTTTATAGCAAAAAAGTCTGGTTTTATCCAGATACTGTATAATACAACGGTCTTCATTTCCAGATGAAAATTGTCACGTTTAAGTTATTTACAAGCGTATCACAAATATCGGGTTAGTTGGTCGGCCTTAGTTAATGGGTTTTAAGGGCCTTTAACACAAAATTAAGCAGTTTTAATCTGCCAAAAGTTATTGGGATTGGCCCTTTAACGATTTAGCTCATTTAAATTGCACGCCAATGTGTACACGGAATCTCGGTTTTTCGTACCACCCGAAGGACTATACGTTGTCCCTTGTCAGACCCTCTGTCTTACACCACTGACAAGGGAGAACCACGCCGGAAAGTCCCAATGAACTTTCTCGTCCAACGCAGGGATCAAACACTGAATCCCCAGGTAAGCAAGCTGATTTCTTACTCACTGAGTCACCGTGGCCCCCGCTATAGATGAAAGATGATATTTAGTTTCAGTTTGGGGGAAGACGTGCTCTTTTATACAAATTATACAGCGGTTCGTGGTTTCCAGCAGTTTTCCGAGCGCAGTTACAATTAAATTGGATAATGACGTCACAACGAGCAAGACGTAATGCCGTCAAAATGACGTTACGACGTTACAATAAGGTCGGAGGAAAAAAATGTCGGCATTTTTGAAGTCGCGAGTATCGATTTCATATAGGTCGGTAATACATTTATTTGCACAAAAGTAAAGCGTTTTGGAGATATCGGCGATATTCTAGTCCATTGGCCGCCATCTTGGATTTATGTTAATTATGCAAATTTCCCCAAGACCGATAATGGCCGCTTTTGTTATGGGAGTACTAGAGACCATACCGGAACAGTTCCCAAAGAAATGATTTCTGTTGCAATTTGTTCTAGGTGCATTTTTACCTTTACCCGCCTAATACCGCCTACGTCTTATGTCGACAGCTTATAACAGCAGATTATATGAGCTGGTGGTTTTATTATCCCTGCTTTTTTACGCTCGCTATAACAGCTCCACAAAACAGCGTATAACAGATTATATCAATATAAACAGAAAAGAAGAATGGGAAATTATTCTTTTTTTCTGTTTGTGTTGTTATAATCTGTTATACGCTGTTTTGTAGAGCTGTTCTATTAAATAGAAACTGTATAAAACATGTAACAAAACAAGAAATGCAACTTTAAAAAAAAAAGAAAAGTAATATTGATACATGTAGATAGAAACACGGAAACAGTAGTCCAAATAAAATATTTACAAAGCTGGTATAGTCCAAATACAATATTAACATAGCAGTCGTAAGAAGATGCTTCCATTGTCCAATTCCTTGTATATTGATATAAATGTAGCACTAGTCCAAATATAATTGTCCTATAGCATCCAATTATTGAATTGGTGTCCTTTCGTCATTAGTAAGTTAATTCTTCCGTCTTTGTGATCTATTTGTCTATTTTCTCATAATTTGAGTAAGCTCTTCGGTGTAAATTAATTGCACACGTTTTGTTTTTTCTCCTGAATTTTGTCTGAGACTACTTTTAAATTTGATTTGTACTTCTTTGTGCTACATTTTCCACTGCAGGTTGCCGTTACACACTTCCAGTGAATACATTTACAGCGCTCAGTATTGTTTATGCGCATATACATCCAACAAGACTTGCGACTTACCCCTTTGTTGAGCTATTTTAACAATAATCATTAGATTAATTACATCTCTTAATGGGCGGAACAGTTCATGATGATTAGTTCGGGGGTCAGGATTTTGAGGGTAATAAAATTTGTAGTCGAAATTGGATGTAGTCGGAATGCGACGAAGTCGAATTAGGAGTGAACCGTTTATTTGGAGAATTTTAACTGAAATACCGAGAGCTCCTTTCAGCATGACTTAACCCAGCAGCTATCTTGATAACTCATCTTTTTAAACATCTTACTGTCCACGAATAATATACTACTCAAAAGAAGTTAAGGGTCAACCAACTGTTTTTTTTTGTCATTTTATTAGACACAGGGAACATGTAAATCAAAACTTTTAAGCACACTTTTGGTCAAAATGAGTTCAGTATGTCTCAATGTTGAGTCTGTTATGCAAAGCATAGACACTTTTTATACATAACTATTCTGAGGATCTGAAGAAAAAAATTCGCCATGTCTCAAATTCGATAACTTTGTTAATAACGATCGAGACCACCACGTGTTCGTAAGCAGTCGACACAACGACGAGGCATGCTGTCGATTAGATGTCGAAAAAACATCTGGGGAATGGCCTGCCACTCTGTCTGAAGGAATTTCACCAATTCTTAAAGATTATCAGGTTGACTATCCCATGCATGCTCATTTGGTGCCAAGTCAGGAGCGTATGCGGGCCAATCCATTTGTTGAATACCATTTTGGGCGAGAAAATCCGGTCTAGCATTGTCATCTTGAAGAACAAACCTGCTCCAATTTGACGAAGACTCTGGATGACTATTACGTGTGCACCAGTCACGACATACCAAAGCCCTGTATCTATATACGGCTTTGCGACATACTGCCCTGACGTTGAAGAAGAGGTGGTCGAACCACTTGTCGTCGAGATCGAATGTTGTGGGCTCGCAGACAATTTCTTATGGTCTGGTCCAATACCTGAACATCAGACATCTCGCTGTAACAACGCGCTGACGTAAGGTCATTTGAATGACATGCCGGTATAGACGTTGCACCGTTGATCTTGGCCTACCAGACCGTGGGCGATTCTGAATTGAATTGGTTGCCCGGAAACGCTGCCATAGTCTCCCAATCACATTCCTCTGTGTAAAACCCTGTTGACGCCACGCAGTGGCTCTTCCTCTGGAAAGTTCACTCAGCTGACGTCTGACCATGATGATATGGAGGGTTTTTTGTTATGCCAAAACTGTTCAAAACTGTTCTTCGAAAGGTTGGGGACAAGAATTGAAATTAAAGGCAGTGGTTAACGTGTTTTAGATAGCGACATCCCCGATAAACGGAGAGAAAATTAACATGATAACCAGCATTCAACACAAATTTGAAATAATTCGCTATTTAATTATACAGGATTATACTAATCCATTGATTATTTCTTTCAGCAGCTGGGACCTGTAGTACATGTACCAATAATATAAACAAATGTAAACAACCTCCGGGTAAGTACTACTTTTAACTCATTGAGTCAACTGGCGTGGTTTCGAATCCCCGGTTGCACATGACAAGAAGTAGGGTCGCATGTCCAACCTCGTGGGTTTTCTCCGGGTCCTCCGGTTTCCTCCCACTGCTAAAGACCCCTTCGTGCAAGCGAATCATTGAAATAAAATTAAACCATATGTTAGTCTCGAAATGACCTAGTTTTTTTTATCGAATGGACGTTAACACCAACACCCCCCCCCCCTTCTCTCTCTCTCCGAGATGTGTCATTTTTTATACACCCACATTAAAATGCATGAAGTCGTCGTCCATGTTCACACATCCATAAGTAGTCCGATTCGATTTTGATGTTTAATTACAAAAAAACAATGTTTAGGGGCGGATCCAGAGGGGGGTGGGGGGGTCCAAACCCCACCCTGCTCAGCTACATAAAAAGAATGCCTTGCATCAATGAAATTACATCACAAAGTGATCCTACATCATTATAAAAATGATTTCTCTGTTTAAAAAGCCCAATTCGTATGTATGCCTATGTAATTTAGAGACGATGATGGCAGATTTCCTTAACTGAAACCTGGCAAACCTCCTCCTTCAAAAAATCCTGGATCCGTCCCTGTATGACATTTTTCAGAGTAGGTTTTCATAGTATGGGAGGCTATTATTTTAGGGTAGCCATTTTGCGATAATATTCCAACTTATTTTTCAATTGTCGACTTATTTATAATGTTATCGACATATCAACTGTGATTTGGCAATGTATTAATATTGGCAGGGTTCATGACTACATTTCAGATTGTTTTCCATCATTTCATGATGATATTTCCAAGGTACTGGCGTTCAGGAATGTTCTATAAGCTAATAGCCTACGTACCAGAATTGGACTAAGAAAATAGTAAATATACACGACAAGTAAATAAATGATAATAATGTGTTTAGAAAACGTTCCACCATCTTGGAAATATGCTAAATTAGTGGCCATTTTACGCAGTTGTACATGACAGAAATTGAAACTGCCTCCCCGAAAACATATTATTGATACCAAATACAACTACTTAATCGAAATCAACCCGTCGTCGGATTTTCCCGCCACAAGTGGCAGCATATCTACAATATGCTAAATTTGTGAACATGTGATCATTTTACAAGGCTGTAAATGTCAAAAAATGATTCAGCGCTAAACACTACTACTTTAACAAAATCTGAACATTTTCTCATTTTCCCGCGAAAAATGCCCGCCATCTTGGTAATATGCTAAGTATATGAACATATGATCATTTTACAAGGTTTTAAATGTCAGGATTGGAATCTGTGACCCCAAAAACTTATTTATTGACACCAAACACTACTGCTTAATCAAAATCAGCTCATCCTCCGATTTCCCCCCCCCCCAAAAAAAATAGTCGCAATCTTGGAAATATCATCATGAAATGAAATGAAATGAAATGGGGTTTAACGTCCTGCACTTCTGCACCTAACCTGGGTTAATCATTATAAAATTATGGAGAGCAATCTGAAATATAGTCATGAACCCTGCCAATATTAATACAATGCCAAATCACAGTTGATATGTCGATAACAAAACAGCGTATAACAGATTATATCAATATAAACAGAAAAGAAGAATGGGAAATTATTCTTTTTTTCTGTTTGTGTTGTTATAATCTGTTATACGCTGTTTTGTAGAGCTGTTCTATTAAATAGAAACTGTATAAAACATGTAACAAAACAAGAAATGCAACTTTAAAAAAAAAAGAAAAGTAATATTGATACATGTAGATAGAAACACGGAAACAGTAGTCCAAATAAAATATTTACAAAGCTGGTATAGTCCAAATACAATATTAACATAGCAGTCGTAAGAAGATGCTTCCATTGTCCAATTCCTTGTATATTGATATAAATGTAGCACTAGTCCAAATATAATTGTCCTATAGCATCCAATTATTGAATTGGTGTCCTTTCGTCATTAGTAAGTTAATTCTTCCGTCTTTGTGATCTATTTGTCTATTTTCTCATAATTTGAGTAAGCTCTTCGGTGTAAATTAATTGCACACGTTTTGTTTTTTCTCCTGAATTTTGTCTGAGACTACTTTTAAATTTGATTTGTACTTCTTTGTGCTACATTTTCCACTGCAGGTTGCCGTTACACACTTCCAGTGAATACATTTACAGCGCTCAGTATTGTTTATGCGCATATACATCCAACAAGACTTGCGACTTACCCCTTTGTTGAGCTATTTTAACAATAATCATTAGATTAATTACATCTCTTAATGGGCGGAACAGTTCATGATGATTAGTTCGGGGGTCAGGATTTTGAGGGTAATAAAATTTGTAGTCGAAATTGGATGTAGTCGGAATGCGACGAAGTCGAATTAGGAGTGAACCGTTTATTTGGAGAATTTTAACTGAAATACCGAGAGCTCCTTTCAGCATGACTTAACCCAGCAGCTATCTTGATAACTCATCTTTTTAAACATCTTACTGTCCACGAATAATATACTACTCAAAAGAAGTTAAGGGTCAACCAACTGTTTTTTTTTGTCATTTTATTAGACACAGGGAACATGTAAATCAAAACTTTTAAGCACACTTTTGGTCAAAATGAGTTCAGTATGTCTCAATGTTGAGTCTGTTATGCAAAGCATAGACACTTTTTATACATAACTATTCTGAGGATCTGAAGAAAAAAATTCGCCATGTCTCAAATTCGATAACTTTGTTAATAACGATCGAGACCACCACGTGTTCGTAAGCAGTCGACACAACGACGAGGCATGCTGTCGATTAGATGTCGAAAAAACATCTGGGGAATGGCCTGCCACTCTGTCTGAAGGAATTTCACCAATTCTTAAAGATTATCAGGTTGACTATCCCATGCATGCTCATTTGGTGCCAAGTCAGGAGCGTATGCGGGCCAATCCATTTGTTGAATACCATTTTGGGCGAGAAAATCCGGTCTAGCATTGTCATCTTGAAGAACAAACCTGCTCCAATTTGACGAAGACTCTGGATGACTATTACGTGTGCACCAGTCACGACATACCAAAGCCCTGTATCTATATACGGCTTTGCGACATACTGCCCTGACGTTGAAGAAGAGGTGGTCGAACCACTTGTCGTCGAGATCGAATGTTGTGGGCTCGCAGACAATTTCTTATGGTCTGGTCCAATACCTGAACATCAGACATCTCGCTGTAACAACGCGCTGACGTAAGGTCATTTGAATGACATGCCGGTATAGACGTTGCACCGTTGATCTTGGCCTACCAGACCGTGGGCGATTCTGAATTGAATTGGTTGCCCGGAAACGCTGCCATAGTCTCCCAATCACATTCCTCTGTGTAAAACCCTGTTGACGCCACGCAGTGGCTCTTCCTCTGGAAAGTTCACTCAGCTGACGTCTGACCATGATGATATGGAGGGTTTTTTGTTATGCCAAAACTGTTCAAAACTGTTCTTCGAAAGGTTGGGGACAAGAATTGAAATTAAAGGCAGTGGTTAACGTGTTTTAGATAGCGACATCCCCGATAAACGGAGAGAAAATTAACATGATAACCAGCATTCAACACAAATTTGAAATAATTCGCTATTTAATTATACAGGATTATACTAATCCATTGATTATTTCTTTCAGCAGCTGGGACCTGTAGTACATGTACCAATAATATAAACAAATGTAAACAACCTCCGGGTAAGTACTACTTTTAACTCATTGAGTCAACTGGCGTGGTTTCGAATCCCCGGTTGCACATGACAAGAAGTAGGGTCGCATGTCCAACCTCGTGGGTTTTCTCCGGGTCCTCCGGTTTCCTCCCACTGCTAAAGACCCCTTCGTGCAAGCGAATCATTGAAATAAAATTAAACCATATGTTAGTCTCGAAATGACCTAGTTTTTTTTATCGAATGGACGTTAACACCAACACCCCCCCCCCCCCTTCTCTCTCTCTCCGAGATGTGTCATTTTTTATACACCCACATTAAAATGCATGAAGTCGTCGTCCATGTTCACACATCCATAAGTAGTCCGATTCGATTTTGATGTTTAATTACAAAAAAACAATGTTTAGGGGCGGATCCAGAGGGGGGTGGGGGGGTCCAAACCCCACCCTGCTCAGCTACATAAAAAGAATGCCTTGCATCAATGAAATTACATCACAAAGTGATCCTACATCATTATAAAAATGATTTCTCTGTTTAAAAAGCCCAATTCGTATGTATGCCTATGTAATTTAGAGACGATGATGGCAGATTTCCTTAACTGAAACCTGGCAAACCTCCTCCTTCAAAAAATCCTGGATCCGTCCCTGTATGACATTTTTCAGAGTAGGTTTTCATAGTATGGGAGGCTATTATTTTAGGGTAGCCATTTTGCGATAATATTCCAACTTATTTTTCAATTGTCGACTTATTTATAATGTTATCGACATATCAACTGTGATTTGGCAATGTATTAATATTGGCAGGGTTCATGACTACATTTCAGATTGTTTTCCATCATTTCATGATGATATTTCCAAGGTACTGGCGTTCAGGAATGTTCTATAAGCTAATAGCCTACGTACCAGAATTGGACTAAGAAAATAGTAAATATACACGACAAGTAAATAAATGATAATAATGTGTTTAGAAAACGTTCCACCATCTTGGAAATATGCTAAATTAGTGGCCATTTTACGCAGTTGTACATGACAGAAATTGAAACTGCCTCCCCGAAAACATATTATTGATACCAAATACAACTACTTAATCGAAATCAACCCGTCGTCGGATTTTCCCGCCACAAGTGGCAGCATATCTACAATATGCTAAATTTGTGAACATGTGATCATTTTACAAGGCTGTAAATGTCAAAAAATGATTCAGCGCTAAACACTACTACTTTAACAAAATCTGAACATTTTCTCATTTTCCCGCGAAAAATGCCCGCCATCTTGGTAATATGCTAAGTATATGAACATATGATCATTTTACAAGGTTTTAAATGTCAGGATTGGAATCTGTGACCCCAAAAACTTATTTATTGACACCAAACACTACTGCTTAATCAAAATCAGCTCATCCTCCGATTTCCCCCCCCCCCCCCAAAAAAAATAGTCGCAATCTTGGAAATATCATCATGAAATGAAATGAAATGAAATGGGGTTTAACGTCCTGCACTTCTGCACCTAACCTGGGTTAATCATTATAAAATTATGGAGAGCAATCTGAAATATAGTCATGAACCCTGCCAATATTAATACAATGCCAAATCACAGTTGATATGTCGATAACATTACAAATAAGGTGAAAAAAAAAGAATAATTTGAAATATTATCGCAAAATGGCTACCCTCAAATAATAGCCTCTGGTACTATGAAGACCTACTCAAAAATATGTCATCAATCTTCTTTTGTCATCAAAACCTACAAAATAAAGCTTATTCCACGATTTTTACCCGAAAAGCTGACGGATTTACATTAAAGATCGGACTAAAGATAGTTCTCCGTTAAAGGTTGAGTAGCTTCAAGGCGGGCGTATTCTGCAACTTTATTCGTGTATTAAAGATACATTATTCAAGATCTAAACTTTACCACTGTAGGTCTTTCTTGAGGCCTTAAATGATATTATGTAAATCATTAATTAGACATTTATTAACCTGAGAAGACCAAAATCAACTCTTAATGCAATTAGAACGGTTTCGCCATTTAACGATTTAATTAAAACATGAAGAAGCGAGGCTAAGGTTCTTTATCTAAATCTTACATAATGCATCTTTAATATTTCATTTTAACATCTTCAAACTCTCATAAAGGGTAGACAACTAATTATTTGATGTGTTTCAAAATGAACAATGAAGATGTAAAAGTGGTGGATGTTGTTTTTAACTGGGTGTATTTTTATTCTCGTTTATGTATACATGTATTTCGTTAAAATTTAACAAGGTGCTAATGTTGCTCTCGGGAAACCCGCCACTCAAAGTTCCCAGTATGACATGTCATCAGCTCTGCGTTACCAAGCTACTAATGCTGTAGATGGTAATAGAGATGGAAACGCCTTTAATTACCATTGTCAACATACCGGTGCTGGTGACAATAATCCCTGGTGGCAAGTAGATTTACAAGATATATATAATATTACCAGCATTTCCATAACAAACAGAAACGATGAACACACAGGTATGTTATGATTTTTGTTCATTATTTGGTAATTCTATACCCTCGTCTGCCCATGTAGCCTTTTGCGTCTTAAGTCCAGGTCCAAAGCTTGACGTATTTTGGACATGATTATTGACGGGTTGAGTAATATAATGAAGTGGGGTTCTTCGCCGATCGGACTAATGAAGACGCTATTTTGCCTACTCGTCATCGACTTCCTACTGTCAAGGGCTTTTCTATGTGTGCGCCTACGTGTAAACGGGGGCTCGCGTTTTCGTCACATTTAAACGATTGGATGCTGCTCCATGCCAAGCCCCACCCGCCCCACCCTTCCGTCTTGCAACACCGACAAGAGGAACCCAAGTTAAAAAATCCAGCGGACTTTGCTCACTCAAAATCCAGATATCTTGGCTCGCTTAGGCGAGTTATTTCAATAGCTACTGTTAAATTGGCAGCAGATTTGTATTCTAGTATAAGAAATACCAGGCGCCAAAGAGATCGAGGCACTTGCAATTTTAAACAGCACAGCAGAAACAACCCCAAACTGTTAGCTAATTATGATTTCCTTTATCTGACACACATTGGAATTTATCAATGTTTGGTTAATAAGACGTTTGCGTTTCGGTTGAGTGTGTAGATGAGTAAACAATAACCCCAAATTCCCGATCTTTGAAGAATAAAAAGGTCCCCCAAACGCGGCTTAGAGGCCGGTGTTTACGGTCACTCCAAATAGGGTTGATCAGTAGGACAATCGTTTTCTTTCACGGCAATTATATTATTTATTTCCTAGAATTGCTACCTTACATACTGAATAAGGTTCTTGAAAATAATACAGAAATTTCTATGTTGGAAATTGTCTTGTGAAATGCACGGCAAGATCGAGTTATAGGCTCTGCGAAATGTTTATGGTCGACGATTTTGGCTGAAACTGTAAACACATGTATCAGGGGCGGATCCAAACCCTGCTTAGCTACATAAAAAATCTTGAATGCCTTGCATCAGTGAAATTAAGTCACATTATGATCCTACATCATTGCAAAAATGATGTCTCTCTTTAAAAAGCTCAATTTGTATGTATGCCTATGTAATTTAGAGACGATGATGACAGATTTTCTTAACAGGAACCTGGCAAACCCCCTCCTGCAAAAATTCCTGGATCCGCCCGTGTGTATTTCGTTCTTTCGCCCTATAATCCTTCTGCCATATTTATTTCTTAATTTCTTTTTTGTAGAATATCTTTCGGATTTAAAAATATTTGTTTACGAAACCGACCCGAGTTCTGCACAAGGAACGGAAACTTTGTGTGCATCTTTCCCTGGTCTTTTTGGAAACTTCAAAACTTTTGAATGTGACCAGATAACGTATGGAAGATTTGTAAAATTAATTGTACCTGGTGCATTCTTAATGGTGTGTGAAGTGGAAATTTTCGGCACATCCTTACTGGATTAAATTATAATAAGCAAAGAAATGGAATGGAGTAATCATCTTCTCAGAATAACACTTCGTATAGTTTCTGCCAGGAAGGACGATTTCGTCAGGACAGTGACTTCTCCACTTGTTCCCTCCCACACACTTCTACATTTATGTGCACACCAATTGCATACCCAATTATCCCTCTAATTACATGTTGTAAAGGTGATGTGTGACGATAAACCTGCGTAAAAGACAGAAAAGGGACATTGCAAAAAATAAACAAATTTTATTTTCAAATCAAGTGAATGGATCCGGGGGCCAGCCGTAAGCGTCCACTGCGCTGTACAGTCCCGGGTCTGTTATAGTACAGACTTCACTAAAAATGATTTACAAAAAAAGAAAATAAAAATAAAGAGACTTAGCAGAAATAATGCGACCAATCTTGACAGTGGCCGTCTCTTCAATGGCGATAGTCTGCCAGTTGACGTCAAACAATTTCAACGATAAGGGCGATAATCCGGATAGGTTTATGTTATTGTCTTAACCATATTAATCACCTCCTATATTCGGCTAATATCGCAATCACTTACTAGTCTCGTCGCTAACCATACTGGCTCCCTTTCTTACCTTTGTATATTGTTACCAATTTGTGTTACAAACCTTTAATCTACTTGTTATTAGATATGGTTTCCATTTCTTATTAAGACATCCTTACTGGCCATGGCTATCAAGTTAATTCACCCTCTATCTGCTCATTGTATATTTTAAAAAGTGTTGGCCTATGGGGCGGAAATTTGGGGATATCAACTATATAATTCAATAGAAAAGGTACAGAATAAGTTCTGTAAAAAACTGTTAGGTGTTAAACAAGCAACCCCAAATCTGTTTTGCAAGTGTTGACAGAACATTTGTAGTGTGACGCCCCACGTCCCATACTAGTTCACTATATATGATTGTGCTGAGGCAGTTGGCTATAAGACAACAGATGGGTGAAAAAAGGTCATAATAGAATTTCAGATAATTATGTAACCGAGCTTTTAAATTTTGGGGTCTGGGCCTGAAAATTTTAATCAATGTCATGGTAAATTAAACCAAATTCTCGTCAACGACAGGATAAGGAATGGGGCTGAATCTTGAGTGAGGCTTATCTGTCAATTTCGCCTGTTTTGTGATTGTTTGGTTACCTCATTAATTCATTTAGTCTGAAACCGACTGCGGTGTGTGGCGGTGAGTACTTTTTTCCGAGACCGACTATTTTTTTTGCCGGGGAAAACATTTCATAGAACAACATACCACAGAATAAGAGTGACAAACATTTTTTCAAACCTGACAAGCAGACATGGTTATTTTATACTATTGTTTAGTGTGACTTATGCAATTTAGGCTCACGGATTCACGCAAATACATAGTATTTGGGATCTTTTCTGGCAGTTCAATGGGGATGCTCGATTCACAGTTCCGGAATTAAATTCCAAAACTGTTGTCAATCGAGTGAAAAGGAGAATTTCGGAGTACAACGCATGCGTCGACTGGATAAAAAATATCTCAACCATATTTTTTTACCTAGGAATACGTCACGATTCTACTGACTCCACCTCAGCTGTCGGGACTGGCAGAAATGGACAGGACTCAATTCCGCGTCACTCGATTGTAATTCTGTCGATTCGGGACTTTCTGGACTGTGAATCGAGCATCCCCTATGATCATAAATCTATGCTATGATTGACGCCACGAAACGCAGTTGTTTGTAGAAATTGGACTTGGATAGAACAAACCCGAGTAACTCAGAGATACTAAACAAATAATTTAGGTTTCTTTGGCATTATGTGTGGTTTGTTGGTCGAGAGCGTGACATTAAGTAATATAGCGCTACTAAAAGAGGGCATTATGCAATGTCTTCCTGCAGACCATTAAACATTTTAAAATACAGACACTATACCGGACAAGTTACCAGTAACACTATTTCAAATAATGGAACACCACCATCAAAGGATGATGTGACATTGATGTCACATCTGTATTTTAAAGGCAATTATTTTGTGGTCTATCAACATTTGCATTTTTTTTTGACAATATCAAGGCTTAATGATACATTATGTAAGATTTAGATAAAGAACTAGCCATTCGAAAGTAGATAATATAAAATGAATAATTTGAAAATTTCATTCAAATTACTCTATTGCAAGCGAAGATATTAAGTTAGCCTTTGAAGGTTTGACAGACGTGTGCAATAATTTCAACCACCGTACTGGTTGATCAAAGCTATAAGTCATAAATAAAGAAATCATATCCCAGTAGACAATGCGGAAGTAATTAAAAATGGCTTATTCATAACCAACAAAATAATAATATAAATAACCTGTTTAATGGACTACGCAGGCTGAAACAAATGTCATTCCAGTTGGGCTGTTTGAGTACTTCACCGAAAATAATTGATAAGAAATTAGAATGAATTTACTTTAAACATTAACATGTGTACTGTGTACACTCATATTATATTATGTGCTTTTAGACTCATTTTTGTCCTTTTTAAGTTTCTAAAGGATAAAGCTAAACATCGTTTGATCCAGGCTAAAATTTACTTATACTGACATTTGGGCATATACATTTGTAAAATGTCTTTCAAAATAAAAATAGTTCATGGTGGCCTTTTTATATACATGTACTGTAATATCCAATAACTAGAATATTTTTTACATGGCCCTACATGCATTTAGATTTTCTTTTTTTTATTATGAGTTTTAATATGAAGTTGTAGATAACTCTTTAACTTAAAAGATTTACAACAAATATTACAACTATGCTTTGCATCACTATGAAGCTGCATATGACGCTTTAAGGAATTCTTTAGTCCAAACTGCTGGCCACATATTCCACATTCAAACGCTTTTTCACCAGAGTGCATCACAGCATGTGAATTTAGATGGGCTACCTGTGTGAAGGCTTTATTGCAGACATGACATCGAAAAGGTTTTTCTCCTGTATGAATTCTAATATGTTTTTTTAGCACACTGGCATCCGAATAAGATTTATTACAAAACCCACATTCAAAAGGCTTCTCTCCTGTATGACTTCTGACATGTTTTTCGAGATCATGTTTACTGACATATGATTTACTACAAAGATCACATTTGAAATGAAAATGATCAGTATGAATCATACTGTGTTTCTTTAGATTATAATCACGACTAAATGACTTGTCACAAACCTCACATTTAAATAGCTTATTTTCACTGTGATTTTCCATATGCAGCTTTAAAGATGCTTTTTCAATAAATAATTTGTTGCAAACCTCACACTTATGACACTTGTCCTTCATGTGTATCTTTAAATGTCTAAACAAATATCTTTTCTGCATAAAAGAAGTTTCACAAACACCACATCGAAAAGATTTATCCACGCTATGAGTTTCCTTATGTCTAGAAAGACTGGAGCGGTTACTAAATATTCTTTCACAGATTGGACATACATGTATATTGTTTCTTGGTTTCTGAGCATCAGTAATAGAGTATGTTTCAGATGTGTTGTTCTGTACATGTTTTTCTCTATGTAGTTCAAGATCATCATCAGTTTGAAAAGTTTCTTGGCATTCTTCACACTCGTGCAATGTTTGAGTAACGTTGGCATGCATTCTTATGTGTTCTTCCAAATCAGTCTCAAGTGAAAATTCTTCATCACAAACAGAACATTGCACTACATCAAGATCAGATCCTTTTTCTTCATCTTTAAAATGTATTTTGTTGTGGTTTTCTAAGTCATGGTATTGCTCAAAGATGCTATCACATAAGGAACACCGATGAAAACTTTTCATATTATCCATTTCCTGTGATAATGAGATACATTAATCTTTAACATACATGTACATGTAACAAAGAGAATGAGGGGGGTACAGGGTTGAACTTGTATTTGACTGTGAAACTGTATCATTATGGGTCTAGAAAGAATATGGTACAATTTTAGCTCAAAATGTTAAAGGGACAATAACACTCTTGCTGGCTTGGCAGCCCCAGAAAATAAATAATAGCCTTATTCTAAGTACTAGATGTTTAAGTGTTCTACCTGTTGTGTAAATTATCCATTACGACCTATATTACTTGTCCAGAGGGTTCGAAAATATTTAAAATCAAAGTCACATTTGAAAAGGTTTACGTTAGACTTTTCAAATCAATTAGTTGAATTTTTCCAATTTTTTAAATTAGGTGTGTTAAGATGAAATTTATATCATCAATTAATTGGAATATTGTAAAATAATACAATTTGTTGAACAAAATGAAGAGGGACATATTATTTAGTTACAACAAGAGTGTTATTGAGGCTTTAATCATCTACATCCAGTTTAAACATTCTACCTCAACTAAAAGCAGAGTTTTTAAGTGACCAGTCAAAATGCTAATTGCTCCAAAGCCTAAGCAGAAAAGTCTTGCCATCAACCTTAGTCAAGGTAATGACATTATGAATCTATATTTGGAATTTTGTCGCTCTCACTTTATTATAACCAAAGTTATCGTGCCCCAAAGCATTAACCAATCAGATTGCTTATCTCTGCTTACCACAAGCAGACAATACTCATCTTCGAACTCCATCAAGGTTTGAACATTCTAGCTCAACTGGGAGGAAAGTTATTGTGGCCCAAAAGGTTTGATGGACAGACAGAGAGGCGGACGGACAGACAGACGGACATACCCATTTTAATAGCACAATTAAAGCTAGCTTAAAAACAAGAGTAACATGTACGGTCATGCTTGCCATCTAAATGCAAAACTATTGCAAATCTGCCGGCTTATCTTGGCTGTCTGCAAGTTTTGGTTTAAAAATTGTTAGCTTATCTAACATCTTCCAAAACACTTTTCACAACCTTCTGAGATAAATGGCAACCTACTGTTCAATATATACACCTAACATCTGAACTACAGGGTCAGCTGGTAAGGCTAAAAGAGTGTGAATGAGACACTCTTCTTGTAAAATATTGCACGCACGTAGCAGATCTTTCATGGTCTGAAATGCATACTTTACATCATTCTCATTGAAAGATTACCAATGGTGCAAGTTTAGCATTTGATATCTAGTTATAAATAGGAACAGGTAGATGTCACCCAAAAAAATTGGAATTGAATTTCTGAAAACTTCTGTGCTGTTAGTGTTAGCTAGCAAATTTTTATTAGATATGAACTGCCATGACATGTTCACAATTACAGCCTGATATGATTGATTGACATCGGGTAATGGCTTATTATCGTTATCGTGTTGGCTGAATGTCTGTCCTTCAAATTAGCCACAGAAAAACATTATTGTCATATAGTAATGACACTATATGTGTTGTCCCTTTAATGTAAGGTTGTATGTATGTGTGAGAGAGTGTACACTCCAGTTAGCTTGAGGTTGTCTCTTGGTGAGGACATCATTCTTGTGTTGTAACAGTTCATCGGAATAAACGCCTCAAGAACTTATATACTTGTTTCATCGTCTACTTTTCATAAATAGGCCAAGGGCCTATTTGACATGGTGGAGATTGCCATGATCCCACTCTCAGGATATTTATTCACGAAGTGGAATTTATACAGTTTGTTTGGTAAATCATAACGGAATAATGTGATTTGTGACTATTCCGAATAATTATGTTTTATAGTTTGACTGATTGGTTATAGAATGTGACATGACTTTCAACTCTGCCTTCAGAAGTTTATCGGTTTACGGAACTTTGTGAAGAGTGGATTTTCAGATTGGATATGCAGTTTATAAAGAATTTGTTTGTGTGTGGATTTTTCATATTGAATTTGCAGTACATTTAGGATTTGTGTATTTCATATTCGGATTACAGTTTATTTTCTACTTCTGGGATAAAAGTGAACTTCGTGTGTGGATTTCTTTTGCTGTGCTGTTTGTTTAAAATCAGTTTCATAATTTGTGCAGAATACTTTCTTATCATTATCTGAACATTGCTTATTAAAGCATTTATTGTGTACTATTAGGCCCATTTATTGATTTATTTTGTGTAGTATATATAGTATAGCAAAATAGGCCGAAGTTGACCTGCACTTAATGACAGATGAACTCCACCGATACATTGTATTAACTGTCAAGTTCCAAATCTTCTGCACCTGGCTATAGTATAGAAGTCGCCATACACTATTGTTTATATTTTACTGAGACTGATTGATATACTGTGAATTATTAACTGTTATATAACTGTAATTTTTGACTATTGTTCAACAGTTTTTACTATATTGTTTAGAGGTCATAATACCTAGAATTTAAAGTGACAATTCATACGAAAAAAAAAATTAAATACCTCTCAATTACTTGTATGTGAATTAGTTGTAGAATTGATAAATTTGGATGTTTGTGTACGAATGTTTGTGTACGAATGTTTTGTTTTGATTTGTGTGTTTTTTTTGTTTTAACCATTAATCATTTATAGACGGGTGTGTGATTGCAACCTTACTAGGCCTAATTCATTTATTCTTTATCCTGTTCTATATTTATTCTAGATTTTATATTGCATTTTCTTATAATGTATACATGTACGCATCCGTCCGTCGCCATCAATACATAGTCTGTCGCACTTCCACTGTCCGTTACTATTTTAATTTCAACCATTATGGAGCGTCACCCCTTTTATGAACGTTTTGATGGTAGCAACATTGATCCTGATTATGTCTTATCCCACTTTCTGTCATTTAAGGATTACCTTTCTTATTGCAAGATCGATCCTGATACCTCTGATCTACCTGAGATTGTTAGTCTGTTTAGACAGACGCTTAAGGGTGAAGCCCGCCTCTGGATCGAAGGGCTCACATTTCGCTCCCTTAATGACTTAAAACAAAACTTTCTGGACCGCTTCACCAATAAGAAAACTCAGCTCGGTCTATATAAAGAGTTTTCGACTCTTGTCTATGACAGTACAAAATCACCCATTCGTAACCTGGAAGATCTTCGTCGCCTAGCCTCGCGACTCAAATACAATGACGATCTCCTTCGGGATCGTTTTCTATCCATTCTTCCACTGGCTTGTCAGCAAGCGGTGATAATGTCTAGTACTGATAATACGCCAGTAAACCAACTTGCTGTTAAGGCGCAACGTTTCTTCGATGCACACGGTACTCCGTCGTGTTCTGCAAATCAGGAGCGCCATGTTGTTTTTGCTACCAATAGTCGCAATGCCCTAGAAGATACATTTGACAATCTTACATTAAAAGAAGACCATAGTCATATGTCACGTTCACCGCATCCGCACCACAAACAGCATTACGAACGACAATATTCTCGATCACCTCAGCGGAAGTCGTCTCATAGGTATTCTACAGATCATCGGGAATATTCACAACACCGACGATCTTCACAGTCCCCGTACGCGCGTCACTCTTACCGTCGACGTTTATCTCAGTCACCTCATAGGTCGTATCCATCCTCACCACACAAAAATAATCAACAGTTTTCTGCGGAATCCGCTCGTCCTTCACGTCGACCACATGATGGTTACAATTTACCCTCAAGACCTAGGAAGCCAGTTATTTTCTGCGACTTTTGTTTTGCGCCAGGACATGCATGGCAGTATTGTTATGAGCGCCAGAAGCTCATCCGACAACGCAACTTTGTTAATGGCAAATCTTCGGATTTTTGAAAACAGGGATATCCGATAATGCTCCTCGTGTATCCCTGAATTCTATCTGGCCAAATTCTGTAAATACGTGTTCTCAACCCGGTTCTACCGAAGATGTTTCTATCAGTTTAGATTGTCATAATTTTTGTCAAGGTTCTCTTACAGACGGAAAATCTGTTCTTCTTTTGTTTGATAGTGGTGCATCTAAGACACTTATTTCGTCATCAGCTATCCAATCTTCTGCGTACTTACGTAGCTTGCCTGTAAATATGTTAGATAAACCCTTGCAATTTCGTATGGGTAATGGTTCTACCCTAATTTGTGTTTCTTCGATTAAGTTCCCTGTTGTTGTTCAAGGCTTCAAACTTCCAGTTGAGGCCTGTATTGTACAAAATCTTGTAGGAATTGATATTATTCTTGGACAGGAAACTTTGGCTCATCTCCATGGCGTACTCGACTTTAAGTCAAATACTTTTCGCTGTAAATCCAGACAAATTGCCTTTTCGTCCAGTCATGATGTTTATATAAAGCCCAACCACACACGACAAGTAATAGTTCATGGTAAAGTCCCTAGAGTTGTAAAGAATCGGGAGATTCTTCTTAAAGCAGAATCATCATTATCTGATTCTTGTCCTTCATTAATGCTTGTCTCTCTCAATAGAAATAGTGCGGTTATTCCACTAACTAATTCTACAAAGAAGACTTTACGTATTAAAGCTTCTAGGCCCTTGTCATATCTTTCTCTTAACCACATATTCGCATGTGAGAGCATAGATGTTGTGGACAAAGAGTCTTCTTCAGATATCTCCACAGATATCAACTTATTGGAGAAACAAGTTGATCTTTCAAAGAGCATTCTTACACCTAACCAACAGTCAGACTTCCATCGCTTTCTTAGGCAACACAGAGAAGCATTTAGTCTACAGGGTGAAATTGGCCACTGTAAAGATCTGGAGATCGACATTGATGTTAATGACAGAGCGCCTTTCTACATCCGACCATATCGTACAACCGACAATGAGAAGTACATTATTGACAAAGAGTTGCAAAAATTGGTTAAACCAACCCTATACCTCACCGGTGCTTATTCTACCTAAGAAAAATACAACTGAGAAGCGTGTTGTAGTAGATTTCCGCTATCTCAACTCTCGTATAAAACGTATGAACCATCCATTCCCTCTCCTGTCTGAAACACTACGCACCATTGGTCATTCTGGAGCAACAGTATTAAGCTGTCTTGATTTAAAGTCAGCATTCTTTGCTTTGCCCTTGTCACAAAATGCTCGGCAGTATACTGGCATTTCATCGTACCACGGTGGTAAGCATTATTTCTTCAAACGCTTGTCACAGGGCCTAAGCATTTCCCCTGCCATTTTTCAATCCCACATTGATAAAATTTTGTCCGAAATTCCAGAAAGTAGAAAGTTCTGCATTGCTCATCATGATGACATCATTCTATTTAGCCCAAATCTTGAAATCCATAAGACTCACCTACAGCTTGTCCTCAGTTGTTTAATCAAGCATGGCCTAAAGATATCCCCTCATAAATGTGCTTTATTTCAAAATGAAGTTACCTACATGGGCCACATTCTTTCCACAGACAAAAATGGGTCATTAACCATAAAACCCCTTTCTAAT